>JANJGN010001760.1:0-110128 GCA_026770705.1 Isurus oxyrinchus
CCCCCTCACCATCTCCCTCTCTCCCCCTCACCATCTCCCTCTCTCCCCCTCACCATCTCCCTCTCTCCCCCTCACCATCTCCCTCTCTCCCCTCACCATCTCCCTCTCTCCCCTGATCATCACCCTCTCTCCCCCTCACCATCTGCCTCTCTCCCCCTGACCATCTCCCTCTCTCCCCCTGACCATCTCCCTCTCTCCCCCCTGACCATCTCCCTCTCTCCCCTGACCATCTCCCTCTCTCCCCTGATCATCACCCTCTCTCCCCCTGACCATCTCCCTCTCTCCCCCTCACCATCTCCCTCTCTCCCCCTCACCATCTCCCTCTCTCCCCCTCACCATCTCCCTCTCTCCCCCTGACCATCTCCCTCTCTCCCCCTGACCATCTCCCTCTCTCCCCCTGACCATCTCCCTCTCTCCCCCTCACCATCTCCCTCTCTCCCCTGACCATCTCCCTCTCTCCCCCTCACCATCTCCCTCTCTCCCCCTCACCATCTCCCTCTCTCCCCTGACCATCTCCCTCTCTCCCCTGATCATCACCCTCTCTCCCCCTGACCATCTCCCTCTCTCCCCCTGACCATCTCCCTCTCTCCCCCCTCACCATCTCCCTCTCTCCCCCTCACCATCTCCCTCTCTCCCCCTCACCATCTCCCTCTCTCCCCCTCACCATCTCCCTCTCTCCCCCTGACCATCTCCCTCTCTCCCCCTGACCATCTCCCTCTCTCCCCCTGACCATCTCCCTCTCTCCCCCTCACCATCTCCCTCTCTCCCCTGACCATCTCCCTCTCTCCCCCTGACCATCTCCCTCTCTCCCCCTCACCATCTCCCTCTCTCCCCCTGACCATCTCCCTCTCTCCCCCTGACCATCTCCCTCTCTCCCCCTGACCATCTCCCTCTCTCCCCCTGACCATCTCCCTCTCTCCCCTGACCATCTCCCTCTCTCCCCCTGACCATCTCCCTCTCTCCCCTGTCCATCTCCCTCTCTCCCCCTGACCATCTCCCTCTCTCCCCCTGACCATCTCCCTCTCTCCCCCTCACCATCTCCCTCTCTCCCCCTGACCATCTCCCTCTCTCCCCCTCACCATCTCCCTCTCTCCCCCTCACCATCTCCCTCTCTCCCCCTCACCATCTCCCTCTCCCCTGATCATCTCACTCTCTCCCCCTCACCATCTCCCTCTCCCCCTGACCATCTCCCTCTCTCCCCTGACCATCTCCCTCTCTCCACTGACCATCTCTCTCTCTCCCCCTCACCATCTCCCTCTCTCCCCCTCACCATCTCCCTCTCTCCCCCTCACCATCTCCCTCTCTCCCCCTCACCATCTCCCTCTCTCCCCCTCACCATCTCCCTCTCTCCCCCCTCACCATCTCCCTCTCTCCCCCTCACCATCTCCCTCTCCTCCCCCTCACCATCTCCCTCTCTCCCCCTCACCATCTCCCTCTCTCCCCCTCACCATCTCCCTCTCTCCCCCTCACCATCTCCCTCTCTCCCCCTCACCATCTCCCTCTCTCCCCCTCACCATCTCCCTCTCTCCCCCTCACCATCTCCCTCTCTCCCCCTGACCATCTCCCTCTCTCCCCCTGACCATCTCCCTCTCTCCCCCTCACCATCTCCCTCTCTCCCCCTCACCATCTCCCTCTCTCCCCTGACCATCTCCCTCTCTCCCCTGATCATCACCCTCTCTCCCCCTCACCATCTCCCTCTCTCCCCCTGACCATCTCCCTCTCTCCCCCTGACCATCTCCCTCTCTCCCCCTGACCATCTCCCTCTCTCCCCCTCACCATCTCCCTCTCTCCCCTGACCATCTCCCTCTCTCCCCTGATCATCACCCTCTCTCCCCCTCACCATCTCCCTCTCTCCCCCTCACCATCTCCCTCTCTCCCCCTCACCATCTCCCTCTCTCCCCCTCACCATCTCCCTCTCTCCCCCTCACCATCTCCCTCTCTCCCCCTCACCATCTCCCTCTCTCCCCCTCACCATCTCCCTCTCTCCCCTGACCATCTCCCTCTCTCCCCCTGACCATCTCCCTCTCTCCCCCTCACCATCTCCCTCTCTCCCCCTCACCATCTCCCTCTCTCCCCCTGACCATCTCCCTCTCCCCCCCCTCACCATCTCCCTCACTCCCCCTCACCATCTCCCTCTCTCCCCCTGACCATCTCCCTGTCTCCCCTGACCATCTCCCTCTCTCCCCTGATCATCACCCTCTCTCCCCCTGACCATCTCCCTCTCTCCCCCTGACCATCTCCCTCTCTCCCCCTGACCATCTCCCTCTCTCCCCCCTCACCATCTCCCTCTCTCCCCCTCACCATCTCCCTCTCTCCCCCCTGACCATCTCCCTCTCTCCCCCTGACCATCTCCCGCTCTCCCCCTCACCATCTCCCTCTCTCCCCTGACCATCTCCCTCTCTCCCCCTGACCATCTCCCTCTCTCCCCCTCACCATCTCCCTCTCTCCCCCTGACCATCTCCCTCTCTCCCCCTCACCATCTCCCTCTCTCCCCCTCACCATCTCCCTCTCTCCCCTGACCATCTCCCTCTCTCCCCTGACCATCTCCCTCTCTCCCCCTCACCATCTCCCTCTCTCCCCTCACCATCTCCCTCTCTCCCCCTCACCATCTCCCTCTCTCCCCCTCACCATCTCCCTCTCTCCCCCTCACCATCTCCCTCTCTCCCCCTCACCATCTCCCTCTCTCCCCCTCACCATCTCCCTCTCTCCCCCTGACCATCTCCCTCTCTCCCCCTGACCATCTCCCTCTCTCCCCCTGACCATCTCCCTCTCTCCCCTGACCATCTCCCTCTCTCCCCCTCACAATCTCCCTCTCTCCCCCCTCACAATCTCCCTCTCTCCCCCTCACAATCTCCCTCTCTCCCCCTCACCATCTCCCTCTCTCCCCCTGACCATCTCCCTCTCTCCCCTGACCATCTCCCTCTCTCCCCCTGACCATCTCCCTCTCTCCCCCTGACCATCTCCCTCTCTCCCCCTGACCATCTCCCTCTCTTCCCCTGACCATCTCCCTCTCTCCCCCTGACCATCTCCCTCTCTCCCCCTGACCATCTCCCTCTCTCCCCCTCACCATCTCCCTCTCTCCCCCTCACCATCTCCCTCTCTCCCCCTGACCATCTCCCTCTCTCCCCTGACCATCTCCCTCTCTCCCCCTCACCATCTCCCTCTCTCCCCCTCACCATCTCCCTCTCTCCCCCGACCATCTCCCTCTCTCCCCTGACCATCTCTCTCTCTCCCCCTCACCATCTCCCTCTCTCCCCCTGACCATCTCCCTCTCTCCCCCCTGACCATCTCCCTCTCTCCCCTGATCATCTCCCTCTCTCCCCCTCACCATCTCCCTCTCTCCCCCTCACCATCTCCCTCTCTCCCCTCACCATCTCCCTCTCTCCCCCTCACCATCTCCCTCTCTCCCCTGATCATCTCCCCTCTCTTGCCCTCACCATCTCCCTCTCTCCCCCTGACCATCTCCCTCTCTCGCCCTCACCATCTCCCACTCTCCCCCTGACCATCTACCTCTCTCCCCCTGACCATCTCCCTCTCCCCCTGACCATCTCCCTCTCCCCCTGACCATCTCCCTCTCTCCCCTGATCATCTCCCTCTCTCCCCCTCACCATCTCCCTCTCTCCCCCTCACCATCTCCCTCTCTCCCCCTCACCATCTCCCTCTCTCCCCCTGACCATCTCCCTTTCTCCCCTGACCATCTCCCTCTCTCCCCCTCACCATCTCCCTCTCTCGCCCTCACCATCTCCCTCTCTCCCACTGACCATCTCCCTCTCTCCCCCTGACCATCTCCCTCTCTCGCCCTCACCATCTCCCTCTCTCCCCCTGACCATCTCCCCTCTCTCCCCCTGACCATCTCCCTCTCTCCCCCTGACCATCTCCCTCTCTCCCCCTGACCATCTCCCTCTCTCCCCCTGACCATCTCCCTCTCTCCCCTGATCATCTCCCTCTCTCCCCCTCACCATCTCCCTCTCTCCCCCTCACCATCTCCCTCTCTCCCCCTGACCATCTCCCTCTCTCCCCCTGACCATCTCCCTCTCTCCGCCTCACCATCTCCCTCTCTCCCCCCTGACCATCTCCCTCTCTCCCCGAACCATCTCCCTCTCTCCCCCTCACCATCTCCCTCTCTCCCCGAACCATCTCCCTCTCTCCCCCCTGACCATCTCCCTCTCTCCCCCTGACCATCTCCCTCTCTCCCCCTCACCATCTCCCTCTCTCCCCTTCACCATCTCCCTCTCTCCCCCTGACCATCTCCCTCTCTCGCCCTCACCATCTCCCTCTCTCCCCCTGACCATCTCCCTCTCTCCCTCTGACCATCTCCCTCTCTCCCCCCTGACCATCTCCCTCTCTCCCCCTGACCATCTCCCTCTCCCCCTGACCATCTCCCTCTCTCCCCCTGACCATCTCCCTCTCTCCCCTGATCATCTCCCTCTCTCCCCCTGACCATCTCCCTCTCTCCCCCCTGACCATCTCCCTCTCTCCCCCTGACCATCTCCCTCTCTCCCCCTGATCATCTCCCTCTCTCCCCTGATCATCTCCCTCTCTCCCCTGATCATCTCCCTCTCTCCCCCTCACCATCTCCCTCTCTCCCCCTCACCATCTCCCTCTCTCCCCCTCACCATCTCCCTCTCTCCCCCTCACCATCTCCCTCTCTCCCCCTCACCATCTCCCTCTCTCCCCCTCACCATCTCCCTCTCTCCCCCTCACCATCTCCCTCTCTCCCCCCTGACCATCTCCCTCTCTCCCCTGACCATCTCCCTCTCTCCCCTGACCATCTCCCTCTCTCCCCCTGACCATCTCCCTCTCTCCCCCTGACCATCTCCCTCTCTCCCCCCTGACCATCTCCCTCTCTCCCCCTGACCATCTCCCCTCTCTCCCCTGACCATCTCCCTCTCTCCCCTGACCATCTCCCTCTCTCCCCCAGACCATCTCCCTCTCTCCCCCTCACCATCTCCCTCTCTCCCCCTCACCATCTCCCTCTCTCCCCCTGACCATCTCCCTCTCTCCCCCTGACCATCTCCCTCTCTCCCCCTCACCATCTCCCTCTCTCCCCTGACCATCTCCCTCTCTCCCCCTCACCATCTCCCTGTCTCCCCCTCACC
This sequence comes from Isurus oxyrinchus, assembly GCA_026770705.1. Lineage (NCBI taxonomy): Eukaryota > Metazoa > Chordata > Chondrichthyes > Lamniformes > Lamnidae > Isurus > Isurus oxyrinchus. The sequence goes on from JANJGN010001760.1 coordinate 5,100, forward strand.
ATCTCCCTCTCTCCCCCTGACCATCTCCCTCTCTCCCCCTGACCATCTCCCTCTCTCCCCCTCACCATCTCCCTCTCTCCCCCTGACCATCTCCCTCTCTCCCCTGACCATCTCCCTCTCTCCCCCTCACCATCTCCCTCTCTCCCCTGACCATCTCCCTCTCTCCCCCTGACCATCTCCCTCTCTCCCCCTCACCATCTCCCTCTCTCCCCCTCACCATCTCCCTCTCTCCCCCTCACCATCTCCCTCTCTCCCCCTCACCATCTCCCTCTCTCCCCCCTCACCATCTCCCTCTCTCCCCCTCACCATCTCCCTCTCTCCCCCCTCACCATCTCCCTCTCTCCCCCTCACAATCTCCCTCTGTCCCCCTCACCATCTCCCTCTCCCCTGATCATCTCCCTCTCTCCCCCTCACCATCTCCCTCTCTCCCCCCTCACCATCTCCCTCTCTCCCCTGACCATCTCCCTCTCTCCACTGACCATCTCTCTCTCTCCCCCTCACCACCTCCCTCTCTCCCCCTCACCATCTCCCTCTCTCCCCCTCACCATCTCCCTCTCTCCCCCTCACCATCTCCCTCTCTCCCCCTCACCATCTCCCTCTCTCCCCCTCACCATCTCCCTCTCTCCCCCTCACCATCTCCCTCTCTCCCCCTCACCATCTCCCTCTCTCCCCCTCACCATCTCCCTCTCTCCCCTGACCATCTCCCTCTCTCCCCTGATCATCACCCTCTCTCCCCCTCACCATCTCCCTCTGTCCCCCTGACCATCTCCCTCTCTCCCCCTGACCATCTCCCTCTCTCCCCCTGACCATCTCCCTCTCTCCCCCCCCACCATCTTCCTCTCTCCCCTGACCATCTCCCTCTCTCCCCTGATCATCACCCCTCTCTCCCCCTCACCATCTCCCTCTCTCCCCCCTCACCCATCTCCCTCTCTCCCCCTCACCATCTCCCTCTCTCCCCCTGACCATCTCCCTCTCTCCCCCTGACCATCTCCCTCTCTCCCCCTGACCATCTCCCTCTCTCCCCCTGACCATCTCCCTCTCTCCCCCTCACCATCTCCCTCTCTCCCCTGACCATCTCCCTCTCTCCCCCTCACCATCTCCCTCTCTCCCCCTCACCATCTCCCTCTCTCCCCCTCACCATCTCCCTCTCTCCCCCTCACCATCTCCCTCTCTCCCCCTGACCATCTCCCTCTCTCCCCTGACCATCTCCCTCTCTCCCCCTCACCATCTCCCTCTCTCCCCTGACCATCTCCCTCTCTCCCCCTGACCATCTCCCTCTCTCCCCCTCACCATCTCCCTCTCTCCCCCTCACCATCTCCCTCTCTCCCCCTCACCATCTCCCTCTCTCCACCTCACCATCTCCCTCTCTCCCCCTCACCATCTCCCTCTCCCCTGATCATCTCCCTCTCTCCCCCTCACCATCTCCCTCTCCCCCCGGACCATCTCCCTCTCTCCCCTGACCATCTCCCTCTCTCCCCTGACCATCTCCCTCTCTCCCTCTCACCATCTCCCTCTCTCCCTCTCACCATCTCCCTCTCTCCCCCTCACCATCTCCCCTCTCTCCCCCTCACCATCTCCCTCTCTCCCCTGATCATCTCCCTCTCTCCCCTGATCATCTCCCTCTCTCCCCTGATCATCTCCCTCTCTCCCCCTCACCATCTCCCTCTCTCCCCCTGACCATCTCCCTCTCTCCCCCTGACCATCTCCCTCTCTCCCCCTCACCATCTCCCTCTCTCCCCCTCACCATCTCCCTCTCTCCCCTGACCATCTCCCTCTCTCCCCTGATCATCACCCTCTCTCCCCCTCACCATCTCCCTCTCTACCCCTGACCATCTCCCTCTCTCCCCCTGACCATCTCCCTCTCTCCCCCTGACCATCTCCCTCTCTCCCCCTCACCATCTCCCTCTCTCCCCTGATCATCTCCCTCTCTCCCCTTCACCATCTCCCTCTCTCCCCCTGATCATCTCCCTCTCTCCCCTGATCATCTCCCTCTCTCCCCCCTCACCATCTCTCTCTCTCCCCCTCACCATCTCCCTCTCTCCCCCTCACCATCTCCCTCTCTCCCCCTCACCATCTCCCTCTCTCCCCCTCACCATCTCCCTCTCTCCCCCCTCACCATCTCCCTCTCCCCTGACCATCTCCCTCTCTCCCCCTGACCTTCTCCCTCTCTCCCCCTCACCATCTCCCTCTCTCCCCTGATCATCTCCCTCTCTCCCCTGATCATCTCCCTCTCTCCCCCCTCACCATCTCCCTCTCTCCCCCCTCACCATCTCCCTCTCCCCTGATCATCTCCCTCTCTCCCCCCTCACCATCTCCCTCTCCCCCCGGACCATCTCCCTCTCTCCCCTCACCATCTCCCTCTCTCCCCCTCACCATCTCCCTCTCTCCCCCCTCACCATCTCCCTCTCTCCCCTGATCATCTCCCTCTCTCCCCTGATCATCTCCCTCTCTCCCCCTCACCATCTCCCTCTCTCCCCCTCACCATCTCCCTCTCTCCCCTCACCATCTCCCTCTCTCCCCCTCACCATCTCCCTCTCTCCCCCTCACCATCTCCCTCTCTCCCCCTCACCATCTCCCTCTCTCCCCTGACCATCTCCCTCTCTCCCCTGATCATCACCCTCTCTCCCCCTCACCATCTGCCTCTCTCCCCCTGACCATCTCCCTCTCTCCCCCTGACCATCTCCCTCTCTCCCCCTGACCATCTCCCTCTCTCCCCTGACCATCTCCCTCTCTCCCCTGATCATCACCCTCTCTCCCCCTGACCATCTCCCTCTCTCCCCCCTCACCATCTCCCTCTCTCCCCCTCACCATCTCCCTCTCTCCCCCTCACCATCTCCCTCTCTCCCCCTCACCATCTCCCTCTCTCCCCCTGACCATCTCCCTCTCTCCCCCTGACCATCTCCCTCTCTCCCCCTGACCATCTCCCTCTCTCCCCTGACCATCTCCCTCTCTCCCCCTCACCATCTCCCTCTCTCCCCCTCACCATCTCCCTCTCTCCCTGACCATCTCCCTCTCTCCCCTGATCATCACCCTCTCCTCCCCTGACCATCTCCCTCTCTCCCCCTGACCATCTCCCTCTCTCCCCCCCTCACCATCTCCCTCTCTCCCCCTCACCATCTCCCTCTCTCCCCCTCACCATCTCCCTCTCTCCCCCTCACCATCTCCCTCTCTCCCCCCTGACCATCTCCCTCTCTCCCCCTCACCATCTCCCTCTCTCCCCGTCACCATCTCCCTCTCTCCCCCTCACCATCTCCCTCTCTCCCCCTCACCATCTCCCTCTCTCCCCCTCACCATCTCCCTCTCTCCCCCCTGACCATCTCCCTCTCTCCCCCTGACCATCTCCCTCTCTCCCCCTGACCATCTCCCTCTCTCCCCCTGACCATCTCCCTCTCTCCCCTGACCATCTCCCTCTCTCCCCCTGACCATCTCCCTCTCTCCCCTGTCCATCTCCCTCTCTCCCCCTGACCATCTCCCTCTCTCCCCCTCACCATCTCCCTCTCTCCCCCTGACCATCTCCCTCTCTCCCCCTCACCATCTCCCTCTCTCCCCCTCACAATCTCCCTCTCTCCCCCTCACCATCTCCCTCTCCCCTGATCATCTCCCTCTCTCCCCCTCACCATCTCCCTCTCCCCCCTGACCATCTCCCTCTCTCCCCTGACCATCTCCCTCTCTCCACTGACCATCTCTCTCTCTCCCCCTCACCATCTCCCTCTCTCCCCCTCACCATCTCCCTCTCTCCCCCTCACCATCTCCCTCTCTCCCCCTCACCATCTCCCTCTCTCCCCCTCACCATCTCCCTCTCTCCCCCCTCACCATCTCCCTCTCTCCCCCTCACCATCTCCCTCTCTCCCCCTCACCATCTCCCTCTCTCCCCCTCACCATCTCCCTCTCTCCCCCTCACCATCTCCCTCTCTCCCCCTCACCATCTCCCTCTCTCCCCTGACCATCTCCCTCTCTCCCCTGATCATCACCCTCTCTCCCCCTCACCATCTCCCTCTCTCCCCCTCACCATCTCCCTCTCTCCCCTCACCATCTCCCTCTCTCCCCCTGACCATCTCCCTCTCTCCCCCTCACCATCTCCCTCTCTCCCCTGACCATCTCCCTCTCTCCCCCTGATCATCACCCTCTCTCCCCCTCACCATCTCCCTCTCTCCCCCTCACCATCTCCCTCTCTCCCCCTCACCATCTCCCTCTCTCCTCCTCACCATCTCCCTCTCTCCCCCTCACCATCTCCCTCTCTCCCCCTGACCATCTCCCTCTCTCCCCCTCACCATCTCCCTCTCTCCCCCTGACCATCTCCCTCTCTCCCCCTGACCATCTCCCTCTCTCCCCCTCACCATCTCCCTCTCTCCCCCTCACCATCTCCCTCTCTCCCCCTCACCATCTCCCTCTCTCCCCCTGACCATCTCCCTCTCTCCCCCTCACCATCTCCCTCTCTCCCCCTCACCATCTCCCTCTCTCCCCCTGACCATCTCCCTGTCTCCCCTGACCATCTCCCTCTCTCCCCTGATCATCACCCTCTCTCCCCCTGACCATCTCCCTCTCTCCCCCCTGACCATCTCCCTCTCTCCCCCTGACCATCTCCCTCTCTCCCCCTCACCATCTCCCTCTCTCCCCCTCACCATCTCCCTCTCTCCCCCTCACCATCTCCCCTCTCTCCCCCTGACCATCTCCCTCTCTCCCCCTGACCATCTCCCGCTCTCCCCCTCACCATCTCCCGCTCTCCCCTGACCATCTCCCTCTCTCCCCCTGACCATCTCCCTCTCTCCCCCTCACCATCTCCCTCTCTCCCCCTGACCATCTCCCTCTCTCCCCCTCACCATCTCCCTCTCTCCCCCCCTCACCATCTCCCTCTCTCCCCTGACCATCTCCCTCTCTCCCCCTCACCATCTCCCTCTCTCCCCTGACCATCTCCCTCTCTCCCCCCTCACCATCTCCCTCTCTCCCCCTCACCATCTCCCTCTCTCCCCCTCACCATCTCCCTCTCTCCCCCTGACCATCTCCCTCTCTCCCCCTCACCATCTCCCTCTCTCCCCCTGACCATCTCCCTCTCTCCCCCTGACCATCTCCCTCTCTCCCCTGACCATCTCCCTCTCTCCCCCTCACAATCTCCCTCTCTCCCCCTCACAATCTCCCTCTCTCCCCCTCACAATCTCCCTCTCTCCCCCTCACAATCTCCCTCTCTCCCCCTCACCATCTCCCTCTCTCCCCCTGACCATCTCCCTCTCTCCCCTGACCATCTCCCTCTCTCCCCCTGACCATCTCCCTCTCTCCCCCTGACCATCTCCCTCTCTCCCCCTGACCATCTCCCTCTCTCCCCCTCACCATCTCCCTCTCTCCCCCTCACCATCTCCCTCTCTCCCCCCTGACCATCTCCCTCTCTCCCCCTGACCATCTCCCTCTCTCCCCCTCACCATCTCCCTCTCTCCCCCTCACCATCTCCCTCTCTCCCCCCTGACCATCTCCTTCTCTCCCCTGACCATCTCCCTCTCTCCCCCTCACCATCTCCCTCTCTCCCCCTCACCATCTCCCTCTCTCCCCCGACCATCTCCCTCTCTCCCCTGACCATCTCTCTCTCTCCCCCTCACCATCTCCCTCTCTCCCCCCTGACCATCTCCCTCTCTCCCCCTGACCATCTCCCTCTCTCCCCTGATCATCTCCCTCTCTCCCCCTCACCATCTCCCTCTCTCCCCCCTCACCATCTCCCTCTCTACCCCTGACCATCTCCCTCTCTCCCCTGACCATCTCCCTCTCTCCCCCTCACCATCTCCCTCTCTCCCCTGATCATCTCCCTCTCTTGCCCTCACCATCTCCCTCTCTCCCCCTGACCATCTCCCTCTCTCGCCCTCACCATCTCCCTCTCTCCCCCTGACCATCTACCTCTCTCCCCCTGACCATCTCCCTCTCCCCCTGACCATCTCCCTCTCCCCCTGACCATCTCCCTCTCTCCCCTGATCATCTCCCTCTCTCCCCCTCACCATCTCCCTCTCTCCCCCTCACCATCTCCCTCTCTCCCCCTCACCATCTCCCTCTCTCCCCCTGACCATCTCCCTTTCTCCCCTGACCATCTCCCTCTCTCCCCCTCACCATCTCCCTCTCTCGCCCTCACCATCTCCCTCTCTCCCCCTGACCATCTCCCTCTCTCCCCCTGACCATCTCCCTCTCTCGCCCTCACCATCTCCCTCTCTCCCCCTGACCATCTCCCTCTCTCCCCCTGACCATCTCCCTCTCTCCCCCTGACCATCTCCCTCTCTCCCCCTGACCATCTCCCTCTCTCCCCCTGACCATCTCCCTCTCTCCCCTGATCATCTCCCTCTCTCCCCCCTCACCATCTCCCTCTCTCCCCCTCACCATCTCCCTCTCTCCCCCTGACCATCTCCCTCTCTCCCCCTGACCATCTCCCTCTCTCCGCCTCACCATCTCCCTCTCTCCCCCTGACCATCTCCCTCTCTCCCCCGAACCATCTCCCTCTCTCCCCCCTCACCATCTCCCTCTCTCCCCGAACCATCTCCCTCTCTCCCCCTGACCATCTCCCTCTCTCCCCCTGACCATCTCCCTCTCTCCCCCTCACCATCTCCCTCTCTCCCCTTCACCATCTCCCTCTCTCCCCCTGACCATCTCCCTCTCTCGCCCTCACCATCTCCCTCTCTCCCCCTGACCATCTCCCTCTCTCCCCCTGACCATCTCCCTCTCTCCCCCTGACCATCTCCCTCTCTCCCCCTGACCATCTCCCTCTCCCCCTGACCATCTCCCTCTCTCCCCCTGACCATCTCCCTCTCTCCCCTGATCATCTCCCTCTCTCCCCCTGACCATCTCCCTCTCTCCCCCTGACCATCTCCCTCTCTCCCCCTGACCATCTCCCTCTCTCCCCTGATCATCTCCCTCTCTCCCCCTCACCATCTCCCTCTCTCCCCCTCACCATCTCCCTCTCTCCCCCTGACCATCTCCCTGTCTCCCCCTGACCATCTCCCTCTCTCCCCTGATCATCACCCTCTCTCCCCCTGACCATCTCCCTCTCTCCCCCTGACCATCTCCCTCTCTCCCCCTCACCATCTCCCTCTCTCCCCCTCACCATCTCCCTCTCTCCCCCTCACCATCTCCCTCTCTCCCCCTCACCATCTCCCTCTCTCCCCCTCACCATCTCCCTCTCTCCCCCCTGACCATCTCCCTCTCTCCCCCTGACCATCTCCCGCTCTCCCCCTCACCATCTCCCTCTCTCCCCTGACCATCTCCCTCTCTCCCCCTGACCATCTCCCTCTCTCCCCCTCACCATCTCCCTCTCTCCCCCTGACCATCTCCCTCTCTCCCCCTCACCATCTCCCTCTCTCCCCCTCACCATCTCCCTCTCTCCCCTGACCATCTCCCTCTCTCCCCTGACCATCTCCCTCTCTCCCCCTCACCATCTCCCTCTCTCCCCTGACCATCTCCCTCTCTCCCCCTCACCATCTCCCTCTCTCCCCCTCACCATCTCCCTCTCTCCCCCTCACCATCTCCCTCTCTCCCCCTCACCATCTCCCTCTCTCCCCCTCACCATCTCCCTCTCTCCCCCTGACCATCTCCCTCTCTCCCCCTGACCATCTCCCTCTCTCCCCTGACCATCTCCCTCTCTCCCCCTCACAATCTCCCTCTCTCCCCCTCACAATCTCCCTCTCTCCCCCTCACAATCTCCCTCTCTCCCCCTCACAATCTCCCTCTCTCCCCCTCACCATCTCCCTCTCTCCCCCTGACCATCTCCCTCTCTCCCCTGACCATCTCCCTCTCTCCCCCTGACCATCTCCCTCTCTCCCCCTGACCATCTCCCTCTCTCCCCCTGACCATCTCCCTCTCTCCCCCTCACCATCTCCCTCTCTCCCCCTGACCATCTCCCTCTCTCCCCCTGACCATCTCCCTCTCTCCCCCTCACCATCTCCCTCTCTCCCCCTCACCATCTCCCTCTCTCCCCCTGACCATCTCCCTCTCTCCCCTGACCATCTCCCTCTCTCCCCCTCACCATCTCCCTCTCTCCCCCTCACCATCTCCCTCTCTCCCCCGACCATCTCCCTCTCTCCCCTGACCATCTCTCTCTCTCCCCCTCACCATCTCCCTCTCTCCCCCTGACCATCTCCCTCTCTCCCCCTGACCATCTCCCTCTCTCCCCTGATCATCTCCCTCTCTCCCCCTCACCATCTCCCTCTCTCCCCCTCACCATCTCCCTCTCTACCCCTGACCATCTCCCTCTCTCCCCTGACCATCTCCCTCTCTCCCCCTCACCATCTCCCTCTCTCCCCTGATCATCTCCCTCTCTTGCCCTCACCATCTCCCTCTCTCCCCCTGACCATCTCCCTCTCTCGCCCTCACCATCTCCCTCTCTCCCCCTGACCATCTACCTCTCTCCCCCTGACCATCTCCCTCTCCCCCTGACCATCTCCCTCTCCCCCTGACCATCTCCCTCTCTCCCCTGATCATCTCCCTCTCTCCCCCTCACCATCTCCCTCTCTCCCCCTCACCATCTCCCTCTCTCCCCCTCACCATCTCCCTCTCTCCCCCTGACCATCTCCCTTTCTCCCCTGACCATCTCCCTCTCTCCCCCTCACCATCTCCCTCTCTCGCCCTCACCATCTCCCTCTCTCCCCCTGACCATCTCCCTCTCTCCCCCTGACCATCTCCCTCTCTCGCCCTCACCATCTCCCTCTCTCCCCCTGACCATCTCCCTCTCTCCCCCTGACCATCTCCCTCTCTCCCCCTGACCATCTCCCTCTCTCCCCCTGACCATCTCCCTCTCTCCCCCTGACCATCTCCCTCTCTCCCCTGATCATCTCCCTCTCTCCCCTGATCATCTCCCTCTCTCCCCCTCACCATCTCCCTCTCTCCCCCTCACCATCTCCCTCTCTCCCCCTGACCATCTCCCTCTCTCCCCCTGACCATCTCCCTCTCTCCGCCTCACCATCTCCCTCTCTCCCCCTGACCATCTCCCTCTCTCCCCGAACCATCTCCCTCTCTCCCCCTCACCATCTCCCTCTCTCCCCGAACCATCTCCCTCTCTCCCCCTGACCATCTCCCTCTCTCCCCCTGACCATCTCCCTCTCTCCCCCTCACCATCTCCCTCTCTCCCCTTCACCATCTCCCTCTCTCCCCCTGACCATCTCCCTCTCTCGCCCTCACCATCTCCCTCTCTCCCCCTGACCATCTCCCTCTCTCCCCCTGACCATCTCCCTCTCCCCCTGACCATCTCCCTCTCTCCCCCTGACCATCTCCCTCTCTCCCCTGATCATCTCCCTCTCTCCCCCTGACCATCTCCCTCTCTCCCCCTGACCATCTCCCTCTCTCCCCCTGACCATCTCCCTCTCTCCCCTGATCATCTCCCTCTCTCCCCCTGACCATCTCCCTCTCTCCCCCCTGACCATCTCCCTCTCTCCCCCTGACCATCTCCCTCTCTCATCACCATTCGGCTATTTTGTTGACTCTATTCTCCTCAGTCCTCCTACATTCAAAATCCCCCATCCTGTACACTCACACATCTTACTGTGCTCTCTCCAATTCTGTCCCTCAACCCTTCACCCTGTCCTGCACTCTGACCATTCACCCTTCACCCCAGAGTCATTCGGACTCGGAACGTTAACTGTGTTTCTCTCCGGAGATGCTGTCAGACCTGCTGAGTTTTTCCAGGTATTTTTGTTGTTGTTACCCCATAGCTGCTGTTTGACCTCCAGTGTATCTCCATTACCTGGATGTTTCCCATCTGCCCTGTCGACTCCATTCTACTGGCCACATTCACAGTATTTCCCCAGATATCATAATGTGGTTTTCGAGCACCAATCACTCCAGCCAGAACAGCTCCTTTGTTCAAACCTGGAAAGAACGCAGCAGGAAGGTAGAAGACAATCCACACTCAAGCAGTCACTTTGCTGGGATATAATCCATGGAGGAACGAGAAGATAAGATGTGTGGGAGGTACATGCTGCTATGGTAAACATGCTGAGGTTCCTTTACTCTGAGACTATGTAAGGTTGCTACACAATGAGGGTAAATTTATCGGACCCTGTCTTAAGTCATTCTAACCATTTCCCATTGACACTCAATGGCATTACCATCACTGAATCCCCCACTATCAACACCCTGGGGGTTACCATTGACCAGAAACTGAACTGGACGAGTCATATGAATACTGTGGCTACAAGAGCAGGTCAGAGGCTGGGAATCCTGTGGTGAGTAACTCACCTCCTAACTCCCCAAAGCCTGTCCACCATCTACAAGGCACAAGTCAGGAGTGTGATGGAATACTCTCCATTGGCCTGGATGAGTGCAGCTCCCACAACACTCAAGAAGCTGGACACCATCCAGGACAAAGCAGCCCCGCTTGATTGGCACCCCATCCACAAACATTCACTCCCTCCACCACTGACACACAGTAGCAGCAGTATGTACCATCTACAAGATGCACTGCAGGAATTCACCAAGGCTCCTTAGGCAGCACCTTCCAAACCCACAACCATGACCATCTAGAAGGACAAGGGCAGCAGATAGATGGGAACACCACCACCTGGAAGTTCCCCTCCAAGTCACTCACCATCCTGACTTGGAAATATATCACCATTCCTTCACTGTCTCTGGGTCAAAATTCTGGAACTCCCTCCCTAACAGCACTGTGGGTGTACCTACACCACATGGACTGCAGCGGTTCAAGAAGGCAGCTCACCACCACCTTCTCAAGGGGCAATTAGGGATGGGTAATAAATGCTGGGCCCAGCCAGCGAAGCCCACATCCTGTGAACGAATATATTTTAAAAATTCTTACCAATGCGTAGCATGAAGTTATTAAATGACTGGTAATTGATGTTCATTAAAGTGACTTTCATTGCCAAAGTGAAGTCAGCCAGATCTGCTAGGTGCTGCCAGCGTCCCTTTACTGAAACTTGCTGATCCTTCTGTAAAACAGAGTAAATAAATGGCACTGTACGGTATCCAGTAGGACCAACCAGAGGTCACACACAAACACACACACACACAGACACACAGAGACACACACACACACACACAGCCACAGACACACACACACAAAGACACACACACAGACACACACACACACAGACACACACACACACACACAGACACACACACACAGAGACACACACACACACACATGCACACACACATACAGACACAGAGACACACACACACACAGAGACACACACACACACACACACACACACACACAGACACACACACAGACACACACACACACACACAGACACAGAGACACACACACACACACACACAGACACACACAGAGACACACACACAGAGACACACACACAGAGACACACACACAGACACACAAAGACACAGAGACACACACACAGACACACACACACACAGACACAGAGACACACACACAGACACACACACACACACACACAGACACACACAGAGACACACACACAGAGACACACACACAGAGACACACACACAGACACACAAAGACACAGAGAGACACACACACAGACACAGACACATACACAGAGAGACACACACAGAGACACAGAGAGACATACACAGAAACACACACAGACACACAAACACACACATATATGTGCACACGCAGACACACACACGTGTGTGCGCACACATGCACCTGCAGATGCACACACACATGCACATGCACACACACATGCATATGCACACACACACACACATGTGCACCCACACACATGCGTGCACCCACACACATGCATACAGACACACAAGCACACATATGCACACACACACACACAAATACACGTGCGCACATGCACGCACATACACATATGTGCACACACACATGCACACACACACAGGCACACACATGGACAAACACATATGTGCACACACATGGATACACACATATGTGCACACACATACATGCACACATGCGCACACACATCCACACACATGGGAATCATACACACAGAGATACACAGTGTTAGGAGAGGCTTACCTTGACAGTATTGTAGCTGCTGGGATTAGTGTCTGGTATTAAGCCAGATGCTGCCATGTAGGTGCTGCCAATGGTCTTAATTTTGGTGATGTTTCGGAATTGTGGTTCATCCAGTAACTGCGGAAAGGAGCAGAATATGAAGCTGGGGTTGGGCTGAACTTTAAACCACAGCAGGAGGCTGTTTAATCACAGATCTGCTGAGAGTGTCATCACTCCCTGTGATAGGACAAGACATGCAGAGGCTAATGGGGAAGCTGAACCATTCCAGTCTTAAGCTGCAGGGACTGTGTATATTACAACATGAGGACAGGAATTTTCAAACCAAGTTGTTGCTGGACTGGGAGCCATTGTAGGTCAGTGGGCACAGGGGATGATGGAACCTGGTGTGAGTTAGGATACAGGCAGCAGAGTTTTGGATGAACTGAAGTTTATGGTGGCTGGGAGATTGGAGGCCGACCAGGGGAGCATTGGAATTGTCCATTCTGGAGGTAACAAAGGCACAGTTGAGGTTTCAACAGCTGATGAGCTGAGGCAGGGTTAAGATGAGCGACGTTACAAAGATCAAAGTAGGTGGTTTGTGACAGAGAGCACACGGGTCAGGAGCTCAGCTCAGGGTTCATTACAGTGCCTTAGGCAACGAGCAGGGAAAAGGGTGGAGTGAGTAGCTAGGGAACAGAGTTTGGCTATCCCTGAAATCCAGCCTTATCATCCTTTCCCTTAACCCCATCTATATACCTTCAGTCCATATCTCTCAACTCCACCTTCTCCCCATTCAACTCCACTATACACAATGCCAAACCTCGTCTCTCTGCAGAGATATATCGACATCTTTTGTTTCAATCTCTTTGCCTGGGAATTCGCTCTGCTGCCTGCTTGCTGATTGGGTAAAACTCTGGGCATCCATCCTATTCCTGCATTGGTTCCTGTGTCCTTCAGGTTAAGTATGGCCACGAATCGGACAGGCTGTACTTACACCATCAAAATCAGAGATGATTTCATTGAGGAATCGCAGACACTCAATGCCTCCATTGTTAATACTCTCCTCGGTGTAGAAATCAGAGAAATTGGGGATCGATGCAAACATGACCCCAATCTCATCATATGACTGACTGTACAATTCCTGCAGGTAGGAAAATATCAAAGAGAATATCTTAATAACGGTTCCCAGAGCTAGGATAAGGACGGAGAGAGAGGGATGGGAAGAGAGAGGGATGGAGACAGAGAGAGGGAGAACATAGGAAATAAATAGGACCTTGTCAATCACCTCATCTCGTTTCTTGGAGCCAAGGAAATGTCGAGCGACGTGTTCCGGTAACATGTTGGTGACCAGAGCCTCGTTCCACCGTCGCATCTCAGAAACTCGCTCCTTCTGCTCATGAACATCGATTTTCCACAGGAACTGAGTTCGTGCTAACTTTTCCACCTGAGAGAGAGGGAGCCTGGATATTAATGAGAATAATGAAAACTGGGAGTAATACTCCGCAACGATACTCTGCACTGATACTCCGCAGTGATACTCCGCAGTGATACTCGGCTGTGATACACCACAGTGATACCCCACAATAATACTCTGCAGCAACACTGCAGCAATGCTCTGTGGTAATACTCTGCAGTGAAACTCCACAATAATAGTCCATAGTAATACTCCGTAGTCATACTCCGCAGTAATAGGGACATAGGACATAGGAACAGGAGAAGGCCGTGCAGCCCATCGACCCTGCTCCTCCATCAATATGATCATGGCTGATCGAACAGTTCAATGCCTTTTACCCACATTATCCCCATAACCATTTACGTTACTGTCAGTCAGAATCTATCAATCTCTACCTTAAACACACTCAATGACTGAACTTCCACAGCCCTTTGGAGGAGAGAATTTCAAAGATTCACAACCCTCTGAGTAAAAAAATTCTCCTCATCTCAGTCCTAAGTGGCTTCTCCCTTATTTTGTGATTGTGTCCCCTGGTTCTAGACTCCCCAACCAGGGGAAACATCCTACCTGCATCTACCCTGTCTATTCCTTTAAGTATTTTGTAGGTTTCGATGAGATCACCTCTCATTCTTTGAAACTCTAGAGAATACAGGTCCAGTTTCCCCATTCTCTCTTCACAAGACAGTCCCATCATCCCGGGATCAGGTCTGGTGAACCTTCGTTGCACTCCCTCTATGGCAATAATATCCTTTCTGAGGTAAGGGGACCAAAACTGTACACAGTGCTCCAGGTGCGGTCTAACCAAGCTTCTATACAATTGAAGCAAGACTTCACTCCTCCTGTACTCAAATCCTCTTGTGATAAAGGCTAACATTCCATTAGCTTCCTAATTCCCTGCTGCACCCGCCTGTTAACCTTCAGTGACACATGGACAGGGACACCCAGGTCCTTTGCACATCTACACTTTCTAATCTCTTACCATTTAGGAAATACTCTGCACACCTGTTCCTTCTACCTCACATTTTTCCACATTATATTCCATCTGTCATGTTCTTGCCCACTCACTAAGTCTGTCCAAATCCTCCTGTAGCCGATTTACATCTTCCTCACAACACATATTCCTGCCTAGCTTTGCATCATCCACGAAATATTACACTATTCTCCGCAGTGATATTCCACACCTGGTACCTCCCCTCCCCCACCAAACATTCGGATATGAAACAATCAACATGTCCAATATCAATGGAGTCAAGGACACAGATTCCCCTCAGAACTATCCCCTGGTCAGACCCCACCTGGGGTACCACATTCAGATGTGGCCACCACAGCTCAGGAGGGATATACTGGCCATGCAGGAGGGTACAAAGCAGGTTCATTATAATGAGACCGGTAACAAGGGGTTAAGTCATGAGGTCGAGGCTTGTGTTCTCCAGTATATAGAATTAAGCGGCGATCAAATTGAGGAGTTCAAAATTATTAAAGAATTTGGAAGGCCAGATAGAGAGAAGCTATTTCCTCTACTGAACAAAGAACATAAGCAAGAGGAGCAGGAGGAGGCCATTCAGCCCCTCGAGCCTGCTCCACCATTCAAGAAGATCATGGCTGAACATGGCCATCTACTCTGATAACCTTTCTCGATAACCTTTGATTCCCTTGACTAACAAGAATCTATGGTCTGATGGCTACGTCCAATCCCTCTACACCTCCATCCCCCACCAGGATGGTCTGAGGGCCCTTAGCTTCTTCCTCGAACAGAGGCCCGAACAATCCCCATCCACCACTACTCTCCTCCGTCTGGCTGAACTTGTTCTCACACTGAACAATTTCTCCTTCAACTCCTCTCACTTCCTCCAAATAAAAGGTGTGGCTATGGGTACCCACACGAGCCCCAGCTATGCCTGTCGCTTTATGGGGTATGTGGAACATTCCTTGTTGCAGTCCTACTCCGGCCCCCTTCCACAACTCTTTCTCCGGTACATCGATGATTACTTCGGTGCCGCTTCATGCTCTCGTCGGGACTTGGAAAAATTTATTAATTTTGCTTCCAATCTCCACCCCTCCATCATTTTCACGTGGTCCATCTCTGACACTTCCCTTCCCTTCCTTGACCTCTCTGTCTCAATTTCTGGTGATAGACTGTCCACCAATATCCATTACAAACCCACCGACTCCCACAGCTACCTCGACTACAGCTCCTCACACCCCGCTTCCTGTAAGGACTCCATCCCATTCTCCCAGTTCCTTCGCCTTCGTCGCATCTGTTCCGATGATGCTACCTTCAAAAACAGTTCCTCTGACATGTCCTCCTTCTTCCTTAACCGAGGTTTTCCACCCATGGTCGTTGACAGGGCCCTCAACCGTGTCCGGCCCATCTCCTGCGCATCCGCCCTCACGCCTTCTCCTCCCTCCCAGAAACATGATAGGGTCCCCCTTGTCCTCACTTATCACCCCACCAGCCTCCGCATTCAAAGGATCATCCTCCGCCATTTCCGCCAACTCCAGCATGATGCCACCACCAAACACATCTTCCCTTCACCCCCCCGGCGGCATTCCGCAGGGATCGTTCCCTCCGGGACACCCTGGTCCACTCCTCCATCACCCCCCTACACCTCAACCCCCTCCCACGGCACCTTCCCATTCAACCACAGAAGATGCAACACCTGCCCCTTTACTTCCTCTCTCCTCACCGTCCAAGGGCCCAAACACTCCTTTCAAGTGAAGCAGCATTTCACTTGCATTTCCCCCAACTTAGTCTACTGCATTCGTTGCTCCCAATGTGGTCTCCTCTACATTGGAGAGACCAAACGCAGACTGGGTGACCGCTTTGCAGAACACCTTCGGTCTGTCCGCAAGCATTACCCAGACCTCCCTGTCGCTTGCCATTTCAACACTCCACCCTGCTCTCACACCCACATGTCCGTCCTTGGCTTGCTGCATTGTTCCAGTGAAGCCCAACGCAAACTGGAGGAACAGCACCTCATCTTCCGACTAGGCACTTTACAGCCTTCCGGTCTGAATATTGAATTCAACAACTTTAGATCATGAACTCTCTCCTCCATCCCCACCCCCTTTTCCGATTTCCCCCCCTTTTTTCCCCAATAATTTATATAGATTTTTCTTTTCCCACCTATTTCCATTATTTTTAAATGTATTTCCATCCATTGTTTTATCTCTACCTTTTAGCCTTTTTCGATTCCTTCACCCCACCCCACCCCCACTAAGGCTATCTGTACCTTGCCTGTCCTGCTTTTTACCTTTAATTAGCACATTCCTTAGATAATATCACCACCTTCAACACCTCTTTGTCCTTTTGTCTGTGACATCTTTTGGTTATCTCCACCTATCACTGGCCCTCTATCCAGCTCTACTTGTCCCACCTCCGCTTCAACCAGCTTATATTTCACCTCTCTTCTATTTTTACTTAGTTCTGTTGAAGAGTCATACGGACTCGAAACGTTAACTGTGTTCCTCTCTGCAGATACTGCCAGACCTGCTGAGTTTTTCCAGGTACTTTTGTTTTTATTAAGAATCTATCTACCTCTACCTTAAAAATATTCAATGACGCCGCCTCCTCCACCTTCTGAGACAGAGAGTTCCAAAGTCCACAACCCCCGGAGAGAAAAAAATTCTCTTCATCTCTGTCCTAAAAGGGTGACCCCTAATTTTAAATCAGTACCCCCTAGTTCTGGACTCACCCACAAGAAGAAACATCCTTTCCACATCCACCTTGTCAAGGCCGTTCAGGACCTTGTAAACTTCAATCAAATCACCCCTCACTCTTCTAAACTCCAGTGGAAACAAGCCCAGTCTGTCCAACTTTTAAGGGGTATAATTTTTTTTAAATATTAGAGTCTCATCATTCAGTGCACATCTTCACACAAAGATTAGCGGAGATCAGGAATTCACTCTCCCGATACTGGAGGGTCAATTGGAGCTTTACATTTTTGTTGGGTTCGGGGTATCTACAGATGCTGGCAAATGATCTAATTCAATGTGGACTCGAGCGGCTGAATGGCCTCTTCCTGTTCCTTTGTTTTTTTACTGACAAGTTAGATTTAATTGCACAGGGCTGGTTTGTCCAACTATATGAAAGGTCCTTTGTTAGAAGTTTGAGTCTTGGTGACGCTTGTTGAAGTTAAAAGACTGAGTTTAGCTGCTTGCTTTGGTTCCTGGTCTGGGTCTCACTGAACGAAGAGTCACTGGCCGGAAGTTTCCGAGTTTGCCAGTGTCGGGCGTGTTCGGAGATGTGAGCGGACAATATGGTGAGACCAGTTTCACAATGGCATGAAGCCAGTTTGCAATAGTCCACTCAGCCTGTCAATGGTGGGCTGTACTCCCCACCATCGGATGTCAGGAAACTCACTGTAACATATCAGCATATCATTATAATGCCAGCCCACCAGAATCATCCCCCCGGCTGGATTGTCCGCCCACATCAGCAGGAAAACACACCGACGTGTTCCACAACAGCATATATAAGGCGTGTACCTGGTGAGTTGCACTTCACTCGGGACTTCAAGGTTTGTTTGCCTACCTTGCCTCGGACAGTACTCACTGTCATCAGCACCAGGCTTCACACACAGCACCACATCACTGTTAGGGGGGCTCACAGGCAGGTGTCTAACTACCAGACCAGCCGTACATGGGGGGCTTTCCAATAGCTGCAGGGCTAGGGCTTGGGGAAGGGGGAGAAGTGGGCCCAGGTAAGGGAAGAGGCTGCAGGGCGAGGGCTGTACTGGGGAAGGAGGGTATCCCAGGGTGTGTGTGGGGGGCACATGTTGATGTGTACAAGTGGCCTCAAGATAGTGAGGGATGAGGAGGCAGCCTCCAGAGGAGATGAAGCCAGATGGAGATGTGAGGCAGTGTGAGAGAGTGAGTGGTGATGACCCTTGAGCTGGCAGTGAGTGAGATGCCAGTGAATGTGTGAGTTTGTGAGTTTTGTGAGGGTGTGAGTGTAGAGGGATGAGATGGTTGCCTTACCCTGGCTGCACAGATGAGATCATTCATCCTCTTTCTGCATTGGATGGCCGACCTCTTCTGTGCAGCGTTAGCACTGACACCACTGCCACCACCTACCAAGCTGGATTGGTGACACCGCTGCCCATCCTGCGGCCAGAGCTGGGGTAGAGGACATTGTGGCAGCCTCCACGGTGTCCAAAGGGCCTTCCAGTGACACGTCATTAAACCTGGGGGGGGCTACAGTCTTTTTGCTTTTCATGGACATCTTCCCTGCAGTAGCTGCAGGCTGGAAACTCTGAGATGTGTGCGCGCAGCTGGTCTTTAAATATGATGCCCGGTGTGATGAAGCGGTGAGGTGATGGTGCGGTGGGTGAATGAGACCCCGCCCGCCATGGAATGTAGCATTAATGTGGCAGGTTTGGGACGTGAAAACCCACCATCGTGGCCGGCAGGTAAAACATCGTTTAACCCGCTCGCTACCGCTCTTAGTGTAAATCTGGGGTGATCCCACCCATTGGATGGAGTCCAGCACAGGAGAGGTGATATATCCTGTACCAAGGTCCAACCCAAAGCTCACTGACCTAGAGTGGCACCTATCATTGCTAATTAAAATTCTCATCCTCTGTGGCCTCATCCTTCTCTCTCTCCTGTCCTATAACCCACCCCCTGAACTCTTCATTCCTCTAACTCCTTCCCTTCCCATTCCTTGCCCAGCATATTGGCCATGCCATCAGTTGCCTGGTGATATTCTCTGGAACCCCCTCCTCTGTACTCTCCACCTTAAGGCCTGAACGTAGAAGCAATAAGCTCCTTCCTCACCCAACACTCACACCTCCCTGACCCAAACGCAACTGAGGCCAATGATGCATCTGTGCTGAAGTCACGTGACTCGACAAAGGCAGGACTGGGATGAGGTCTGACTCTTGCTTTGTGCTAACCTCTCCGACTGAGTAAGCAGGACAGGGTATTTTTGTGAATGAGTTTCTGTCTGACATGAGAACAAAGGAATGGCTGGAAATTTCAAAAAGTCCATCGATTTCACCTTCTACCACCCTGATAGTCACGTGACACAATGAGAATGGACTAAACACAACAGCCAATTTCCATCAATGAATCCACAACAGACCCAAACATGAGGTGAGGAAAACACAGGTCCAAACTCGCCCGTTCCTCCTGAGCACATTACACTCACCACGCGTCAAATCGAAATTAGTCATTAATTGTATCCCAAAATATCATCTTCTGACCAGATTCCTCTACAATGCATGGAGCTCTCTGAAGTTCTCCTGACCCTGGGCCCCCAATTGTCCTGTGCTACAACACCCTACCCAGGGACCCCAATCCCAGTGACCTGTGCCCTGGTCTCTCCTGCAGACCTCCACCCTGAACCCTGCACCCCTCAGACCTGACGTGGCAGCACTTACGTGTCGAGTGAAATAATAAAAGCTCATCATCATGACGAAGATCATGGCTACCATGGAAAACCGAGATGGCACCACAAGCGACCTGCGGAAACAAACAGGGTGTGAGGTCAATCTCCAACACCACATACAAGTGAACGCCAGACTCAGTCAGGGTCAAAAGTCAGTCAGGGTCAGAGACAGTCAGGTCAAGAGTCAACTGGGGTTAGAGACAATCAGGGTCAAAAGTAAATCAGGGTCATGGGGCAATCAGGGTCAAGAGTCAGAGTTGGTCGAATCAAGAGTCAATTGAGGTCAGAGTCAATCAGAGTCAAGTGCTGATCAGGATTAATCATGCTCAAGGGTCAATTAGGGTCAAGAATCGATCAGGGTCAAGAGTCACTCAGGGTCAGAGTAAATTAGGGTCAGAGTTGATCAAGGGTTGACTAGGGTCGATTAGGATTGACTAGGGTCAAGGGTCGATCAGGGTCAAGATTCAATCAGGGTCAAGAGTCGATCAGGGTTGATCAGGGTCAATCAGAGTCAGTCAGAACATCATCACTGTTCTATTCCCAGACCTGACCAAAGCTAAAACATCCCCGTGTTTCACCACCTCTCTCGTGGTACATACGAACAAACGAACTAGGAGCAGGAGTGGGCCACTCGGCCCCTCGAGTCTGCTCCGCCATTTAATAAGATCATGGTTGATCTGAATGTAACCTCAGCCCCACATTCCCGCCTACCCCCGATAACCTTTCACCCCCTTGTTAAACAAGAATCTATCCAGCTCTGCCTTAAAAATATTCAAACACTGCTTCCACTGCCTTCTGAGGAAGAGAGTTCCAAAGATTCACAACCCTCTGAAAGAAAACATTTCTCCTCATCTCTGTTTTAAATGGATGACCCCTTATTTTTAACCAGTGACCCCTAGTTCTAGATTCTCCCACAAGTGGAAACATCCTTTTATTTATTGATTCCAGGGAATTGGCATCACTGACAAGGCCTGCAGTTATTCCCCATCACTAGGAGTCCCTGCTCTCTCTCACCTCTTTTCCCACATGACTATCCCACTCTCTCTATCTTGTTTCTCCCAGAATATTTCCCAAGCTGACCTCCCGTAACTCAGCCTTGAAAACCAGCTGTGATATCAGTGTCCTCACCTATACTCACTCTCACTCCTGCAGCACTAACCCTCGCTGGCCCATCCTTTCCTGGCATTCATTCTTGCAATGTGAGTGTTGCTGGAAAAGCTGGTATTTTCTGCCCATCCCTGATTGCCCCGGGAAAAGCTTTTTGAAAGGTTGGCAGGGGTTTAATACCAGCTGGGCAGCTTGTTGGCCTCCATCTGAGGGCAGTCCTGGTTTGGAGCTGAAGTCATATTGGCCAATTTCAAACATCAGCTACAAGGCATCTTCAATATAGCAAAACAGCCCAAGGTACTTCTCAGGAATGTCATCGGAGCCACATAAGGAGGTACCAGAACATCTGACTAAAAACTTGGTCAAAGTGATACGTTTTAAGGACTATATGAAAGGAGAGAGAGGTGGAGAGGTTTCAGGAGGGACTTCCAGGGCTTAGGGCCCAGGCAGCTGAAGGCACAGCCGCCAGCGATGGAGTGATTAAAACTGGGAATGCTCACAAGGCCAGGACTGGAGAAGAACAGGGATCTTGGAGAGTTGTAGGGCTGCAATAGGTTAAAGAGGGCAGGAGAGAGGCCATAATGGGATTTGAAAACAGGAGGAAGGATTTTAAACGAGAGGTGTTGCTGGATCAGGAATCAGTGTAAGTCAGCAAGCGCTGAGGTAACAGGCGAATGGGGCTGGATGTGCAATACAATGGGAATCTGTAATGACAGCATTACGATTGTCAAGTGTACATTAGCAAAGGTACTGATGTTAGTTTCAGCAGCAGATGGACAGTCACTGGGCTGGAGGTGGGCAGGATTACACAGGTGGAGTCGTGATCTTAGGAATGGGGCAGGAATTGGGCCAGAATCTCAGCTCAGAGTCAAACAGGCCATGACATCAGTGAACAGTCTTAGTCAGCCTTAGAGAGTGACCAGGGAGAGGGTGGAGTTAGTGGCTCGGGAACAGTACGGTGTAGAGGGAGCTTTACTCTGTATCTAACCCAGTGCTGTTCCTGTCCTGGGAGTGTTTGATGGGGACAGTGTAGAGGGAGCTTTACTCTGTATCTAACCCCGTGCTGTACCTGTCCTGGGAGTGTTTGATGGGGACAGTGTAGAGGGAGCTTTACTCTGTATCTAACCCCGTGCTGTACCTGTCCTGGGAGTGTTTGATGGGGACAGTGTAGAGTGAGCTTTACGCTGTATCTAACCCCGTGCTGTACCTGTCCTGGGAGTGTTTGATGGGGACAGTGTAGAGGGAGCTTTACTCTGTATCTAACCCCGTGCTGTACCTGTCCTGGGAGTGTTTGATGGGGACAGTGTAGAGGGAGCTTTACTCTGTATCTAACCCCATGCTGTACCTGTCCTGGGAGTGTTTGATGGGGACGGTGTAGAGGGAGATTTACTCTGTATCTAACCCCGTGCTGTACCTGTCCTAGCAGTGTTTGATGGGGACAGTGTAGAGGGAGCTTTACTCTGTATCTAACCCTGTGCTGTACCTGTCCTAGGAGTGTTTGATGGGGGACAGTGTAGAGGGAGCTTTACTCTGTATCTAACATCGTGCTGTACCTGTCCTGGGAGTGTTTGATGGGGACGGTGTAGAGGGAGCTTTACTCTGTATCTAACCCCGTGCTGCACCTATCCTGGGAGTGTTTGATGGGGACAGTGTAGAGGGAGCTTTACTCTGTATCTAACACCGTGCTGTACCTGTCCTGGGAGTGTTTGATGGGGACAGTGTAGAGGGAGCTTTACTCTGTATCTAACCCCATGCTGTACCTGTCCTGGGAGTGTTTGATGGGGTCAGTGTAGAGGGAGCTTTACTCTGTGTCTAACCCCGTGCTGTACCTGCCCTGGGAGTGTTTGATGGGGACAGTGTAGAGGGAGCTTTACTCTGTATCTAACCCCATGCTGTACCTGTCCTGGGAGTGTTTGATGGGGACAGTGTAGAGGGAGCTTTACTCTGTGTCTAACCCCGTGCTGTACCTGTCCTGGGAGTGTTTGATGGGGACAGTGTAGAGGGAGCTTTACTCTGTATCTAACCCCGTGCTGTACCTGTCCTGGGAGTGTTTGATGGGGACAGTGTAGAGGGAGCTTTACTCTGTATCTAACACCATGTTGTACCTGTCCTGGGAGTGTTTGATGGGGACAGTGTAGAGGGATCTTTACTCTGTATCTAACCCCGTGCGGTACCTGTCCTGGGAGTGTTTGATGGGGACAGTGTACAGGGAGCTTTACTCTGTGTCTAACCCCGTGCTGTACCTGTCCTGGGAGTGTTTGATGGGGACGGTGTAGAGGGAGCTTTACTCTGTATCTAACCCTGTGCTGCACCTGTCCTGGGAGTGTTTGATGGGGACAGTGTACAAGGAGCTTTACTCTGTATGTAACCCTATACTGTACCTGTCCTGGGAGTGTTTGATGGGGACGGTGTAGAGGGAGCTTTACTCTGTATCTAACCCTGTGCTGTAGAGAGTCCAGTTCTCTGTACTTCGGCACATGCTAATGATTCCATTTTCAGTTACAAGTTCCTGATCCTCCATTGTAAACTTGAGAATGTCCTGAGCCCGCCACTGATACCTTGTTGCATTTCACAACTTCCCACAACCTTTAATCTCTTGAACCCTGAACATTCAGCCAGAAAAACTGCCAAGTTGTTGACTCGCTCGGAGCTTTAGAAACCTTGCAATGTCCAGCCTGCTTCCACAAGCTGACAATGCAGTAATAACCCTGTTTTTAACTTGAGCCCCTAATTTGTTCCTGCTCTGTCATCACTTACTGAAATTCCTGGAAGCGCTCCCGGTCATATTCTTCATAGAGCTCCCTCCAGCCCAGGATACTGACCAAGCCACATGATCCAGTGATGACGAGCATCAGGAAGACCTTCACCATGTGGCTGACCTGTACCAGCATCGTCGTGGCGATGAGCGCCAGCACTGAGATGTAGCTGTAGTATTTCGGCTGTTTTGCGCAGCTCCTGCCCATCTGGGTCAGGTTTCCATTCGAGGAAGCTGGGTAACTGTGCAGACAGCTTAACTTGGGAAGAAAACCCCAACATTACTCAACACCAGGACTAATCCAAACAATACAGTCACAATACCAAAAAAATCACCAAAACCCCCACGTTACACCCGCCAACAGAACCCTCAACCCCAACATCACTAACACCGTAACTCTCACCAAAACCAACACCAAACACCAATGGAACCCACATCATGACCCCACCCCCACATCCTCACCATTACCCCCACAACGTTCTCTCACCCTGGCATTCACTCCGTCTTCACAATGAACAATTTACCCAGATGAGTCTCCATAATTCAGAACTTTTAATACTTGAGTTCGATGTGAAGTGAACTCACTCACACAGATCAGGAACTTTCCTAGTTCCTTGTGGGAACACCAAAGGGTTATGATGTCACCAATTGGTTTCCATGGGGCAGAAAGGGTCATGTCCCGTTTAAGAGAGCGAGGGTGGGGGGGGGGGGGGCCTCTGGTCTAAGGTAATGAGGGTGGGGGGGGGGGGGGCTCTGGTCTAAGGGAACGAGGTTGGGGGGGGGCTCTGGTCTAAGGTAATGAGGGTGGGGGGGGGCTCTGGTCTAAGGGAACGAGGGTGGGGGGGGGCTCTGGTCTAAGGTAATGAGGGTGGGGGGGGGCTCTGGTCTAAGGGAACGAGGGTGGGGGTTGTTCTGGTCTAAGGGAACGAGGGTGGATGCTGGGATGAAGGGTTATCTTATGAGGACAGGTTGGGCAGGCTGGGTCTATACTCACTGGAGTTTAGAAGAATGAGAGGTGATCTTATAGAAATGTATGATTGTGACAGGGCCGATCCTGCCAGGATGTTCTTCTCATGGGGGAGTCTATAACCGGGGCCAAGCTTCAAAATAAAGTATCTCCCATTTAAGGTATGAAAAAGGAGGAATTAGGCTGAGTTAGACAGATTTTTGATTGATAAGAGAGTCAAAGGTTTTGGGGAACAGGCAGGAAAGTGGAGTTGAGGCCTAGGGCAGATCAGCCATGATCTTATTGAATGGTGGGGCAGTTTTGAGGGGTTGAATGGCCTCCTCCTGCTCCTAATTTGTACGTTCATCTGAAACAGACAGACTGACACAGACACACAAGACTGATACACAGATGCATACAAACACACAGACATGTCATTAACAGAGAATCTGCTGTCTAAAGGTTTATTTCAGAGATAGCCCACTGCCAAGAGGCCCAGGGTTCTGCCCTGGACTCCCCATTGACCCAACATGTTGCCTTCATTGCCCAAATGAAACTCCATCATGTGGAAAATTCGCCACACACTCCAAACAGGCGACTCATTACCTCACGGAAAGCAGATAATTACAGGTCCCTGGGTTACACATTAACCAGATGAGTCACCGCTTCTCCGGTTCAAAGGTCACTCCTGATCGGGTCCATAGAGTTCCACTAAACACCGTACAGCTTTCTCCCACTCAAAATAAGTTACTTGCAAAATATTGCAAATCACACACAGGTCATTTATAAGTCAGCAATTGAGACACAGAAGGAAACATCAGTAAAAACTGGTAATTAAGAATACTGTTCTGAACTGTTTTTTCATTCTGGGCAAACAGAGCTGGAGTACAGACTTTGCACATGGCTAAATTACCCCACATTTAGCAACAGAAAGGGTGAGTCAGCCGGGGATCCTGCTCCTGATCACTATCCAGTGATCCCTGGGTTAGAGAGAGAGAGAGAGGGGAAATCAGCCTGTGCTCCTGCTCCTAATCACTGTCCAGTGATCCCTGGGTTAGAGAGAGAGGGGAAATCAGCCAGGGTTCCTGCTCCTAATCACTATCCAGTGATCCCTGGGTTAGAGAGAGAGAGAGGGGAAATCAGCCAGGGTTCCTGCTCCTAATCACTGTCCAGTGACCCCTGGGTTAGAGAGAGAGAGAGGGGAAATCAGCCAGGGTTCCTGCTCCTAATCACTGTCCAGTGACCCCTGGGTTAGAGAGAGAGGGGAAATCAGCCAGGGTTCCTGTTCCTGATCACTGTTCAGTGATCCCTGGGTTAGAGAGAGAGGGGAAATCAGCCAGGGTTCCTGCTCCTGATCACTATCCAGTGATCCCTGGGTTAGAGAGAGAGAGAAGGGAAATCAGCCAGGGTTCCTGCTCCTGATCACTGTCCAGTGATCCCTGGGTTAGAGAGAGAGAGAGAGAGGGGAAATCAGCCAGGGTTCCTGCTCCTGATCACTGTCCAGTGACCCCTGGGTTAGAGAGAGAGGGGAAATCAGCCAGGGTTCCTGCTCCTGATCACTGTCCAGTAACCCCTGGTTAGAGAGAGAGAGGGGGAATCAGCCAGGGTTCCTGCTCCTGATCACTGTCCAGTGATCCCTGGGTTAGAGAGAGAGAGGGGAAATCAGCCAGGGTTCCTGCTCCTAATCACTATCCAGTGATCCCTGGGTTAGAGAGAGAGAGAGGGGAAATCAGCCAGGGTTCCTGCTCCTAATCACTGTCCAGTGACCCCTGGGTTAGAGAGAGAGAGAGGGGAAATCAGCCAGGGTTCCTGCTCCTAATCACTGTCCAGTGACCCCTGGGTTAGAGAGAGAGGGGAAATCAGCCAGGGTTCCTGTTCCTGATCACTGTTCAGTGATCCCTGGGTTAGAGAGAGAGGGGAAATCAGCCAGGGTTCCTGCTCCTGATCACTATCCAGTGATCCCTGGGTTAGAGAGAGAGAGAAGGGAAATCAGCCAGGGTTCCTGCTCCTGATCACTGTCCAGTGATCCCTGGGTTAGAGAGAGAGAGAGAGAGGGGAAATCAGCCAGGGTTCCTGCTCCTGATCACTGTCCAGTGACCCCTGGGTTAGAGAGAGAGGGGAAATCAGCCAGGGTTCCTGCTCCTGATCACTGTCCAGTGATCCCTGGGTTAGAGAGAGAGAGGGGGAATCAGCCAGGGTTCCTGCTCCTGATCACTGTCCAGTGATCCCTGGGTTAGAGAGAGAGGGGAAATCAGCCAGGGTTCCTGCTCCTGATCACTGTCCAGTGAGCCTTGGCTTGCCACCATTTACAAATTACATGTTTTATACATTCGAAGGCCAAAGTGGACGAGATGACATTTGCCTTTTTGAAATCCATTTGCTGCAGTTTTACCCTCCAATGAATGAGCTCATTTCTCTTCCCAATCTTCTGCCCCGATCTGTGCAATGTCACCCATCAGCAAATGTGGTTCTGTGACTTTGATCATATCATTTAATTAGTTACTAAATACAGTGAACAGTTGAGGCCAATACACCGATCCTTGTGAGAAGCCATCCCTCACATCCAGCCGATCAGCCACTTTTCGAACCAGGTCAGTAAGACCTTCAATTTCCTAAACCGTTTCTTACAAGTGACTTCATACAAAGCCTTAGGTAAGTTCATAAATAAGATTCACAGACAATCCCCTGTCCATTGCTTCAGTTACCTCTTCAAAATACTCGACCTGATTCACCAGGGCTGATCCACCCTTTACAAATTCATCTCTCTGATCAGCAGGAAACGTCCCTGCTGTTCCGTTATGCTATCTTTAAATATAGACCCTAGTAATTTCCCAACAACTGGTCAATAATTCCCTGGTTTCCCTCTCATCTTTCTTAAATAGCAGAGTAACAATCTTAAACAAACAGCTGCCAAAGCGAGAGACATGTTGGAAGGTTCTCGTCAGGGAGTCTGTAAATGTACTCATCTAATTCCTGTAAAACTCTGGGATTGAAAGCACCTGGAGGTAAGGATTTGTCACTTTCTCGTGCTGTTGTTTGCTCCATTACTGTTGTTTTGCTTACGCTAATTTTGTAAGTCCCTGTCACTGATTTAATATTTGTTTCCTTGGGATGTCTGCCCTTGTGACCTCTTCCCTCAGTGTCAAATATTGGCGCAGTTTGTGTGTCTGTGCATGTGTGTCTGTGCGTGTGTGTCTGTGCGTGCATGTGTCTGTGCGTTCATGTGTCTCAGTGTGTATGTGTCTGTGCGTGCATGTGTCTCTGTGTGTGTATGTGTGTCTGTGTGTGCATGTGTCTGTGCGCGCATGTGTCTGTGCGCGCATGTGTCTGTGCGCGCATGTGTCTATGCGTGCATGTGTCTGTGTGTGTGTATGTGTGTCTGTGCGTGCATGTGTCTGTGCGTGCATGTGTCTGTGTGTGTGTATGTGTGTCTGTGCGTGCATGTGTGTCTGTGCATGCATGTGTCTGTGTGTGTGTATGTGTGTCTGTGCGTGCATGTGTGTCTGTGCATGCATGTGTCTGTGTGTGTGTATGTGTGTCTGTGTGTGCATGTGTCTGTGCGCGCATGTGTCTGTGCGCGCATGTGTCTGTGCGCGCATGTGTCTATGCGTGCATGTGTCTATGCGTGCATGTGTCTGTGCGTGCATGTGTCTGTGCGTGCATGTGTCTGTGCGTGCATGTGTCTCAGTGTGTATGTGTCTGTGCGTGCATGTGTCTGTGCGTGCATGTGTCTGTGCGTGCATGTGTCTGTGCATGTATGTGTGTCTGTGCATGTATGTGTGTCTATGCGTGCATGTGTCTGTGCATGTATGTGTGTCTGTGCGTGCATGTGTCTGTGCGTGCATGTGTCTGTGCGTGCATGTGTCTGTGCGTGCATGTGTCTCAGTGTGTATGTGTCTGTGCGTGCATGTGTCTGTGCGTGCATGTGTCTGTGCGTGCATGTGTCTCTGTGTGTATGCGTGTCTGTGCATGCATGTGTGTCAGTGCATGCATGTGTCAGTACGTGCATGTGTCTCTGTGTGTATGCGTGTCTGTGCATGCATGTGTGTCAGTGTGTGCATGTGTCTGTGCGTGCATGTGTGTCTGTGCATGCATGTGTGTCTGTGAGTGCATGTGTGTCTGTGCGTGCATGTGTGTCTGTGTGTATGCGTGTCTGTGTGTATGCGTGTCTGTGCATGCATGTGTGTCAGTGCGTGCATGTATCTGTGTGTGTATGTGTGTCTGTGCATGCATGTGTCTGTGTGTGCATGTGTCTGTGCGTGCATGTATCTGTGTGTGTATGTGTGTCAGTGCGTGCATGTGTCAGTGCGTGCATGTGTCTGTGCGTGCATGTGTCTGTGCGTGCATGTGTCTGTGCGTGCATGTGTCTGTGCGTGCATGTGTCTGTGCGTGCATGTGTCTGTGCGTGCATGTGTCTCTGTGTGTGTATGTGTGTCTGTGCGTGCATGTGTCTGTGCGTACATGTGTCTCTGTGTGTGTATGTGTGTCTGTGCGTGCATGTGCCTGTGCGTGCATGTCAGTGCGTGCAAGTGTCTGTGCGTGCATGTGTCTCTGTGTGTGTATGTGTGTCTGTGCATGCATGTGTCTGTGCGTGCATGTGTCTCTGTGTGTGTATGTGTGTCTTTGCATGCATGTGTCTGTGCATGCATGTGTGTCTGTGCATGTATGTGTCTGTGCGTGCATGTGTCTGTGCGTGCATGCGTCTCTGTGTGTGTATGTGTGTCTGTGCGTGCATGTGCGTCTGTGCGTGCATGTGTGTCTGTGCGTGCATGTGTCTGTGCGTGCATGTGTCTGTGCGTGCATGTGTCTGTGCGTGCATGTGTCTGTGCGTGCATGTGTCTGTGTGTGCATGTGTCTGTGCGTGCATGTGTCTCTGTGTGTGTATGTGTGTCAGTGCGTGCATGTGTCTGTGCATGTATGTGTGTCTGTGCGTGCATGTGTCTCTGTGTGTATGTGTCTGTGCATGTATGTGTCTGTGCGTGCATGTGTCTGTGCATGTGTGTCTGTGCATGTATGTGTGTCTGTGCATGTATGTGTGTCTGTGCGTGCATGTGTCTGTGCATGTGTGTCTGTGCGTGCATGTGTCTGTGCGTGCATGTGTCTCAGTGTGCATGTGTCTGTGCGTGCATGTGTCTGTGCGTGCATGTGTCTGTGCGTGCATGTGTCTCTGTGTGTATGTGTATCAGTGCGTGCATGTGTCAGTACGTGCATGTGTCAGTACGTGCATGTGTCAGTACGTGCATGTGTCTGTGTGTATGCGTGTCTGTGCATGCATGTGTGTCTGTGCGTGCATGTGTCTGTGCGTGCATGTGTGTCTGTGGATGCATGTGTGTCTGAGTGCATGTGTGTCTGTGCGTGCATGTGTCTCTGTGTGTATGCGTGTCTGTGCATGCATGTGTGTCAGTGCGTGCATGTGTGTCTGTGCATGCATGTGTGTCTGAGTGCATGTGTGTCTGTGCGTGCATGTGTCTCTGTGTGTATGCGTGTCTGTGCATGCATGTGTGTCAGTGCATGCATGTGTCTGTGCGTGCATGTGTGTCTGTGCATGCATGTGTGTCTGTGCGTGCATGTGTGTCTGTGCGTGCATGTGTGTCTGTGCGTGCATGTGTCAGTGTGTGCATGTGTCAGTGCGTGCATGTGTCTGTGCGTGCATGTATCTGTGTGTGTATGTGTGTCTGTGCATGCATGTGTCTATGCGTGTATGTGTCAGTGCATGCATGTGTCCGTGCGTGCATGTGTCTCTGTGTGTGTATGTGTATCAGTGCGGGCATGTGTCAGTGCGTGTATGTGTCTGTGCGTGTATGTGTCTGTGCATGCATGTGTCTGTGCATGCATGTGTCTGTGCATGCATGTGTGTCAGTGCGTGCATGTGTCTGTGCGTGCATTTGTCTGTGTGTATGTGTCTGTGCGTGCATGTGTCTGTGCGTGCATGTGTCTGTGCGTGCATGTGTCAGTGCGTGCATGTGTCAGTGCGTGCATGTGTCAGTGCATGCATGTGTGTCTGTGCATGCATGTGTGTCAGTGCGTGCATGTGTCTGTGCGTGCATGTGTGTCTGTGCATGCATGTGTGTCTGTGCGTGCATGTGTGTCTATGCGTGCATGTGTGTCTGTGCGTGCATGTGTGTCTGTGCGTACATGTGTCAGTGTGTGCATGTGTCAGTGCGTGCATGTGTCAGTGCGTGCATGTGTCTGTGCGTGCATGTGTCTGTGCGTGCATGTGTCTCTGTGTGTGTATGTGTATCTGTGCGTGCATGTGTCTGTGCGTGCATGTGTCAGTGCGTGCATGTGTCTCTGTGTGTATGCGTGTCTGTGCATGCATGTGTGTCAGTGCGTGCATGTGTGTCTGTGCGTGCATGTGTGTCTGTGCGTGCATGTGTCTCTGTGTGTGCATGTGTCTGTGTGTGCATGTGTCTGTGCGTGCATGTGTCTGTGCGTGCATGTGTCTGTGCGTGCATGTGTCTGTGCGTGCATGTGTCTGTGCATGCATGTATCTCTGTGTGTATGTGTGTCAGTGCGTGCATGTGTCTGAGCATGTATGTGTGTCAGTGCGTGCATGTGTCTCTGTGTGTATGTGTCTGTGCATGTATGTGTGTCTGTGCGTGCATGTGTCTGTGCATGTGTGTCTGTGCATGTATGTGTGTCTGTGCGTGCATGTGTCTGTGCATGTGTGTCTGTGCGTGCATGTGTCTGTGCATGCATGTGTCTCTGTGTGTATGTGACTGTGCATGTATGTGTGTCTGTGCGTGCATGTGTCTGTGCGTGCATGTGTCTCAGTGTGCATGTGTCTGTGCGTGCATGCGTCTGTGCGTGCATGCGTCTGTGCGTGCATGCGTCTGTGCGTGCATGTGTCTGTGCGTGCATGTGTCTGTGCGTGCATGTGTCTGTGCGTGCATGTGTCTGTGCGTGCATGTGTCTGTGCGTGCATGTGTCTCTGTGTGTGTATGTGTGTCAGTGCGTGCATGTGTCTCTGTGTGTATGTGTCTGTGCATGTATGTGTCTGTGCGTGCATGTGTCTGTGCATGTGTGTCTGTGCATGTATGTGTGTCTGTGCATGTATGTGTGTCTGTGCGTGCATGTGTCTGTGCATGTGTGTCTGTGCGTGCATGTGTCTGTGCGTGCATGTGTCTCAGTGTGCATGTGTCTGTGCGTGCATGTGTCTGTGCGTGCATGTGTCTGTGCGTGCATGTGTCTGTGCGTGCATGTGTCTGTGCGTGCATGTGTCTCTGTGTGTATGTGTATCAGTGCGTGCATGTGTCAGTACGTGCATGTGTCAGTACGTGCATGTGTCAGTACGTGCATGTGTCAGTACGTGCATGTGTCTGTGTGTATGCGTGTCTGTGCATGCATGTGTGTCTGTGCGTGCATGTGTCTGTGCGTGCATGTGTGTCTGTGGATGCATGTGTGTCTGAGTGCATGTGTGTCTGTGCGTGCATGTGTCTCTGTGTGTATGCGTGTCTGTGCATGCATGTGTGTCAGTGCGTGCATGTGTGTCTGTGCATGCATGTGTGTCTGAGTGCATGTGTGTCTGTGCGTGCATGTGTCTCTGTGTGTATGCGTGTCTGTGCATGCATGTGTGTCAGTGCATGCATGTGTCTGTGCGTGCATGTGTGTCTGTGCATGCATGTGTGTCTGTGCGTGCATGTGTGTCTGTGCGTGCATGTGTGTCTGTGCGTGCATGTGTCAGTGTGTGCATGTGTCAGTGCGTGCATGTGTCTGTGCGCGCATGTATCTGTGTGTGTATGTGTGTCTGTGCATGCATGTGTCTATGCGTGTATGTGTCAGTGCATGCATGTGTCCGTGCGTGCATGTGTCTCTGTGTGTGTATGTGTATCAGTGCGGGCATGTGTCAGTGCGTGTATGTGTCTGTGCGTGTATGTGTCTGTGCATGCATGTGTCTGTGCATGCATGTGTCTGTGCATGCATGTGTGTCAGTGCGTGCATGTGTCTGTGCGTGCATTTGTCTGTGTGTATGTGTCTGTGCGTGCATGTGTCTGTGCGTGCATGTGTCAGTGCGTGCATGTGTCAGTGCGTGCATGTGTCAGTGCATGCATGTGTGTCTGTGCATGCATGTGTGTCAGTGCGTGCATGTGTCTGTGCGTGCATGTGTGTCTGTGCATGCATGTGTGTCTGTGCGTGCATGTGTGTCTATGCGTGCATGTGTGTCTGTGCGTGCATGTGTGTCTGTGCGTACATGTGTCAGTGTGTGCATGTGTCAGTGCGTGCATGTGTCAGTGCGTGCATGTGTCTGTGCGTGCATGTGTCTGTGCGTGCATGTGTCTCTGTGTGTGTATGTGTATCTGTGCGTGCATGTGTCTGTGCGTGCATGTGTCAGTGCGTGCATGTGTCTCTGTGTGTATGCGTGTCTGTGCATGCATGTGTGTCAGTGCGTGCATGTGTGTCTGTGCGTGCATGTGTCTCTGTGTGTGCATGTGTCTGTGTGTGCATGTGTCTGTGCGTGCATGTGTCTGTGCGTGCATGTGTCTGTGCGTGCATGTGTCTGTGCGTGCATGTGTCTGTGCATGCATGTATCTCTGTGTGTATGTGTGTCAGTGCGTGCATGTGTCTGAGCATGTATGTGTGTCAGTGCGTGCATGTGTCTCTGTGTGTATGTGTCTGTGCATGTATGTGTGTCTGTGCGTGCATGTGTCTGTGCATGTGTGTCTGTGCATGTATGTGTGTCTGTGCGTGCATGTGTCTGTGCATGTGTGTCTGTGCGTGCATGTGTCTGTGCATGCATGTGTCTCTGTGTGTATGTGACTGTGCATGTATGTGTGTCTGTGCGTGCATGTGTCTGTGCGTGCATGTGTCTCAGTGTGCATGTGTCTGTGCGTGCATGCGTCTGTGCGTGCATGCGTCTGTGCGTGCATGCGTCTGTGCGTGCATGCGTCTGTGCGTGCATGCGTCTGTGCGTGCATGTGTCTGTGCGTGCATGTGTCTGTGCGTGCATGTGTCTGTGCGTGCATGTGTCTCTGTGTGTATGCGTGTCTGTGCATGCGTGTGTCAGTGCGTGCATGTGTCAGTACGTGCATGTGTCTGTGTGTATGCGTGTCTGTGCATGCATGTGTGTCAGTGCGTGCATGTGTGTCTGTGGATGCATGTGTGTCTGAGTGCATGTGTGTCTGTGCGTGCATGTGTCTCTGTGTGTATGCGTGTCTGTGCATGCATGTGTGTCAGTGCGTGCATGTGTGTCTGAGTGCATGTGTGTCTGTGCGTGCATGTGTCTCTGTGTGTATGCGTGTCTGTGCATGCATGTGTGTCAGTGCGTGCATGTGTCTGTGCGTGCATGTGTGTCTGTGCGTGCATGTGTGTCTGTGCGTGCATGTGTGTCTGTGCGTACATGTGTGTCTGTGCGTACATGTGTGTCTGTGCGTACATGTGTGTCTGTGCGTACATGTGTCAGTGTGTGCATGTGTCAGTGCGTGCATGTGTCAGTGCGTGCATGTGTCTGTGCGTGCATGTATCTGTGTGTGTATGTGTGTCTGTGCATGCATGTGTCTATGCGTATATGTGTCAGTACATGCATGTGTCCGTGTGTGCATTTGTCTGTGTGTATGTGTCTGTGCATGCATGTGTCTGTGCATGCATGTGTCTGTGCGTGCATGTGTCTGTGCGTGCATGTGTCTGTGCGTGCATGTGTCTGTGCGTGCATGTGTCTGTGCGTGCATGTGTCTGTGCGTGCATGTGTCAGTGCGTGCATGTGTGTCAGTGCGTGCATGTGTCTCTGTGCGTGCATGTGTCAGTGCGTGCATGTGTCTGTGCGTGCATGTGTCAGTGCGTGCATGTGTCTCTGTGTGTATGCGTATCTGTGCATGCATGTGTGTCAGTGCGTGCATGTGTCTGTGCGTGCATGTGTGTCTGTGCATGCATGTGTGTCTGTGAGTGCATGTGTGGCTGTGTGTGCATGTGTCAGTGTGTGCATGTATCTGTGTGTGTATATGTGTGTCTGTGCATGCATGTGTCTGTGCGTGCATGTATCTGTGTGTGTATATGTGTGTCTGTGCATGCATGTGTCTGTGCGTGTATGTGTCAGTGCATGTGTGTGTCCGTGTGTGTATGTGTCTGTGCATGCATGTGTCTGTGCATGCATGTGTCTGTGCATGCATGTGTCTGTGCGTGCATTTGTCTGTGTGTATGTGTCTGTGCGTGCATGTGTCTGTGCGTGCATGTGTCTGTGCGTGCATGTGTCAGTGCGTGCATGTGTCAGTGCGTGCATGTGTCAGTGCATGCATGTGTGTCTGTGCATGCATGTGTGTCAGTGCGTGCATGTGTCTGTGCGTGCATGTGTGTCTGTGCATGCATGTGTGTCTGTGCGTGCATGTGTGTCTATGCGTGCATGTGTGTCTGTGCGTGCATGTGTGTCTGTGCGTACATGTGTCAGTGTGTGCATGTGTCAGTGCGTGCATGTGTCAGTGCGTGCATGTGTCTGTGCGTGCATGTGTCTGTGCGTGCATGTGTCTCTGTGTGTGTATGTGTATCTGTGCGTGCATGTGTCTGTGCGTGCATGTGTCAGTGCGTGCATGTGTCTCTGTGTGTATGCGTGTCTGTGCATGCATGTGTGTCAGTGCGTGCATGTGTGTCTGTGCGTGCATGTGTGTCTGTGCGTGCATGTGTCTCTGTGTGTGCATGTGTCTGTGTGTGCATGTGTCTGTGCGTGCATGTGTCTGTGCGTGCATGTGTCTGTGCGTGCATGTGTCTGTGCATGCATGTATCTCTGTGTGTATGTGTGTCAGTGCGTGCATGTGTCTGAGCATGTATGTGTGTCAGTGCGTGCATGTGTCTCTGTGTGTATGTGTCTGTGCATGTATGTGTGTCTGTGCGTGCATGTGTCTGTGCATGTGTGTCTGTGCATGTATGTGTGTCTGTGCGTGCATGTGTCTGTGCATGTGTGTCTGTGCGTGCATGTGTCTGTGCATGCATGTGTCTCTGTGTGTATGTGACTGTGCATGTATGTGTGTCTGTGCGTGCATGTGTCTGTGCGTGCATGTGTCTCAGTGTGCATGTGTCTGTGCGTGCATGCGTCTGTGCGTGCATGCGTCTGTGCGTGCATGCGTCTGTGCGTGCATGTGTCTGTGCGTGCATGTGTCTGTGCGTGCATGTGTCTGTGCGTGCATGTGTCTGTGCGTGCATGTGTCTGTGCGTGCATGTGTCTCTGTGTGTGTATGTGTGTCAGTGCGTGCATGTGTCTGTGCATGTATGTGTGTCTGTGCGTGCATGTGTCTCTGTGTGTATGTGTCTGTGCATGTATGTGTCTGTGCGTGCATGTGTCTGTGCATGTGTGTCTGTGCATGTATGTGTGTCTGTGCATGTATGTGTGTCTGTGCGTGCATGTGTCTGTGCATGTGTGTCTGTGCGTGCATGTGTCTGTGCGTGCATGTGTCTCAGTGTGCATGTGTCTGTGCGTGCATGTGTCTGTGCGTGCATGTGTCTGTGCGTGCATGTGTCTGTGCGTGCATGTGTCTCTGTGTGTATGCGTGTCTGTGCATGCGTGTGTCAGTACGTGCATGTGTCAGTACGTGCATGTGTCAGTACGTGCATGTGTCAGTACGTGCATGTGTCTGTGTGTATGCGTGTCTGTGCATGCATGTGTGTCTGTGCGTGCATGTGTCTGTGCGTGCATGTGTGTCTGTGGATGCATGTGTGTCTGAGTGCATGTGTGTCTGTGCGTGCATGTGTCTCTGTGTGTATGCGTGTCTGTGCATGCATGTGTGTCAGTGCGTGCATGTGTGTCTGTGCATGCATGTGTGTCTGAGTGCATGTGTGTCTGTGCGTGCATGTGTCTCTGTGTGTATGCGTGTCTGTGCATGCATGTGTGTCAGTGCATGCATGTGTCTGTGCGTGCATGTGTGTCTGTGCATGCATGTGTGTCTGTGCGTGCATGTGTGTCTGTGCGTGCATGTGTGTCTGTGCGTGCATGTGTCAGTGTGTGCATGTGTCAGTGCATGCATGTGTCTGTGCGCGCATGTATCTGTGTGTGTATGTGTGTCTGTGCATGCATGTGTCTATGCGTGTATGTGTCAGTGCATGCATGTGTCCGTGCGTGCATGTGTCTCTGTGTGTGTATGTGTATCAGTGCGGGCATGTGTCAGTGCGTGTATGTGTCTGTGCGTGTATGTGTCTGTGCATGCATGTGTCTGTGCATGCATGTGTCTGTGCATGCATGTGTCTGTGCATGCATGTGTGTCAGTGCGTGCATGTGTCTGTGCGTGCATTTGTCTGTGTGTATGTGTCTGTGCGTGCATGTGTCTGTGCGTGCATGTGTCAGTGCGTGCATGTGTCAGTGCGTGCATGTGTCAGTGCATGCATGTGTGTCTGTGCATGCATGTGTGTCAGTGCGTGCATGTGTCTGTGCGTGCATGTGTGTCTGTGCATGCATGTGTGTCTGTGCGTGCATGTGTGTCTATGCGTGCATGTGTGTCTGTGCGTGCATGTGTGTCTGTGCGTACATGTGTCAGTGTGTGCATGTGTCAGTGCGTGCATGTGTCAGTGCGTGCATGTGTCTGTGCGTGCATGTGTCTGTGCGTGCATGTGTCTCTGTGTGTGTATGTGTATCTGTGCGTGCATGTGTCTGTGCGTGCATGTGTCAGTGCGTGCATGTGTCTCTGTGTGTATGCGTGTCTGTGCATGCATGTGTGTCAGTGCGTGCATGTGTGTCTGTGCGTGCATGTGTCTCTGTGTGTGCATGTGTCTGTGTGTGCATGTGTCTGTGCGTGCATGTGTCTGTGCGTGCATGTGTCTGTGCGTGCATGTGTCTGTGCGTGCATGTGTCTGTGCGTGCATGTGTCTGTGCATGCATGTATCTCTGTGTGTATGTGTGTCAGTGCGTGCATGTGTCTGAGCATGTATGTGTGTCAGTGCGTGCATGTGTCTCTGTGTGTATGTGTCTGTGCATGTATGTGTGTCTGTGCGTGCATGTGTCTGTGCATGTGTGTCTGTGCATGTATGTGTGTCTGTGCGTGCATGTGTCTGTGCATGTGTGTCTGTGCGTGCATGTGTCTGTGCATGCATGTGTCTCTGTGTGTATGTGACTGTGCATGTATGTGTGTCTGTGCGTGCATGTGTCTGTGCGTGCATGTGTCTCAGTGTGCATGTGTCTGTGCGTGCATGCGTCTGTGCGTGCATGCGTCTGTGCGTGCATGCGTCTGTGCGTGCATGCGTCTGTGCGTGCATGCGTCTGTGCGTGCATGCGTCTGTGCGTGCATGCGTCTGTGCGTGCATGTGTCTGTGCGTGCATGTGTCTGTGCGTGCATGTGTCTGTGCGTGCATGTGTCTCTGTGTGTATGCGTGTCTGTGCATG
Source organism: Isurus oxyrinchus (assembly GCA_026770705.1). Classification (NCBI taxonomy): domain Eukaryota; kingdom Metazoa; phylum Chordata; class Chondrichthyes; order Lamniformes; family Lamnidae; genus Isurus; species Isurus oxyrinchus. Next base: position 42,978 of record JANJGN010001760.1, read on the forward strand.
CGTGTGTCAGTGCGTGCATGTGTCAGTACGTGCATGTGTCTGTGTGTATGCGTGTCTGTGCATGCATGTGTGTCAGTGCGTGCATGTGTGTCTGTGGATGCATGTGTGTCTGAGTGCATGTGTGTCTGTGCGTGCATGTGTCTCTGTGTGTATGCGTGTCTGTGCATGCATGTGTGTCAGTGCGTGCATGTGTGTCTGAGTGCATGTGTGTCTGTGCGTGCATGTGTCTCTGTGTGTATGCGTGTCTGTGCATGCATGTGTGTCAGTGCGTGCATGTGTCTGTGCGTGCATGTGTGTCTGTGCGTGCATGTGTGTCTGTGCGTGCATGTGTGTCTGTGCGTACATGTGTGTCTGTGCGTACATGTGTGTCTGTGCGTACATGTGTGTCTGTGCGTACATGTGTCAGTGTGTGCATGTGTCAGTGCGTGCATGTGTCTGTGCGTGCATGTATCTGTGTGTGTATGTGTGTCTGTGCATGCATGTGTCTATGCGTATATGTGTCAGTACATGCATGTGTCCGTGTGTGCATTTGTCTGTGTGTATGTGTCTGTGCATGCATGTGTCTGTGCATGCATGTGTCTGTGCGTGCATGTGTCTGTGCGTGCATGTGTCTGTGCGTGCATGTGTCTGTGCGTGCATGTGTCTGTGCGTGCATGTGTCAGTGCGTGCATGTGTGTCAGTGCATGCATGTGTCTCTGTGCGTGCATGTGTCAGTGCGTGCATGTGTCTGTGCGTGCATGTGTCAGTGCGTGCATGTGTCTCTGTGTGTATGCGTGTCTGTGCATGCATGTGTGTCAGTGCGTGCATGTGTCTGTGCGTGCATGTGTGTCTGTGCATGCATGTGTGTCTGTGAGTGCATGTGTGGCTGTGTGTGCATGTGTCAGTGTGTGCATGTATCTGTGTGTGTATATGTGTGTCTGTGCATGCATGTGTCTGTGCGTGCATGTATCTGTGTGTGTATATGTGTGTCTGTGCATGCATGTGTCTGTGCGTGTATGTGTCAGTGCATGTGTGTGTCCGTGTGTGTATGTGTCTGTGCATGCATGTGTCTGTGCATGCATGTGTCTGTGCATGCATGTGTCTGTGCGTGTATGTGTCAGTGCATGTGTGTGTCCGTGTGTGCATGTGTCAGTGCGTTCATGTGTCAGTGCGTGCATGTGTCTGTGCGTGCATGTGTCTGTGCGTGCATGTGTCTGTGCGTGCATGTCTGTGCGTGCATGTATCTGTGTGTGTATGTGTGTGTCCGTGCGTGCATGTGTCTGTGTATGCATGTGTCTGTGCGTGCATGTGTCTGTGCATGCATGTGTCTGTGCGTGTATGTGTCAGTGCATGCATGTGTCCGTGCGTGCACGTGTCTCTGTGTGTGTATGTGTATCAGTGCGTGCATGTGTCAGTGCGTGTATGTGTCTGTGCGTGTATGTGTCTGTGCATGCATGTGTCTGTGCGTGCATGTGTCTGTGCGTGCATGTGTCTGTGCGTGCATGTGTCAGTGCATGCATGTGTCCGTGCGTGCATGTGTCTGTGCATGCATGTGTCTGTGCGTGCATGTGTCTGTGCATGCATGTGTCTGTGCGTGTATGTGTCAGTGCATGCATGTGTCCGTGCGTGCATGTGTCTCTGTGTGTATGTGTATCAGTGCGTGCATGTGTCAGTGCATGCATGTGTCCGTGCGTGCATGTGTCTGTGCGTGCATGTGTCAGTGCGTGCATGTGTCAGTGCGTGTATGTGTCTGTGCGTGTATGTGTCTGTGCATGCATGTGTCTGTGCATGCATGTGTCTGTGCATGCATGTGTGTCAGTGCGTGCATGTGTCTCTGTGCGTGCATTTGTCTGTGCGTGCATGTGTCTGTGCGTGCATGTGTCTGTGCGTGTATGTGTCTCTGTGTGTGTATGTGTGTCTGTGCGTGCATATGTCTGTGCGTGCATGTGTCTGTGCGTGTATCTGTCTGTGCATGCATGTGTCTGTGCGTGCATGTATCTGTGCGTGCATGTGTCTGTGCGTGCATGTGTCTGTGCGTGCATGTGTCTGTGCGTGTATGTGTCTCTGTGTGTGTATGTGTGTCTGTGCGTGCATATGTCAGTGTGTGCATGTGTCTCTGTGTGTGCATGTGTCTCTGTGTGTGCATGTGTCTCTGTGTGTGCATGTGTATCTGTGTGTGCATGTGTATCTGTGTGTGCATGTGTCAGTGAGTGCATGTGTCAGTGCGTGCATGTGTCAGTGCGTGCATGTGTCAGTGCGTGCATGTGTCTCTGTGTGTGTATGTGTATCTGTGCGTGCATGTGTCTCTGTGTGTGTATGTGTCTGTGCGTGCATATGTCTCTGTGTGTGTATGTGTCTGTGCGTGCATATGTCTCTGTGTGTGTATGTGTATCTGTGCCTGCATGTGTGTCAGTGCGTGCATGTGTCTGTGTGTGCATGTGTCTGTGTATGTATGTGTGTCTGCGAGTGCATGTGTGTTATGTGTGCATGTGTCAGTGCGTACATGTGTCTGTGTGCATGTGTCTGTGCGTGCATGTGCGTCTTAGTGCATGTGTGTCTGTGCGTGCATGTGTCAGTGTGTGCATGTGTCTGTGCGTGCATGTATCTGTGTGTGCATGTGTCAGTGCGTGCATGTGTCTGTGCGTGCATGTATCTGTGTGTGTATGTGTGTCTGTGTGTGCATGTGTCAGTGCGTGCATGTGTCAGTGCGTGCAAGTGTCAGTGCATGCATGTGTCAGTGCGTGCATGTGTCAGTGCGTGCATGTGTCAGTGCGTGCAAGTGTCAGTGCGTGCAAGTGTCAGTGCGTGCAAGTGTCTGTGCATGCAGGTGTCTCTGCGCGTGCATGTGTCTCTATGTGTGTATGTGTCTGCGTGTGCATGTGTCTGTGCATGCAAGTGTGTCAGTGCGCGCATGTGTCTGTGTGTGTATGTGTGTCTGTGCGTGCATGTGTCAGTGTGTGCATGTGTCTGTGCGTGCATGTGTCAGTGCGTGCATGTGTCAGTGCGTGCATGTGTCTGTGCGTGCATGTATCTGTGTGTGTATGTGTGTCTGTGTGTGCATGTGTCAGTGCGTGCATGTGTCAGTGCGTGCATGTGTCAGTGCGTGCATGTGTCAGTGCGTGCAAGTGTCAGTGCGTGCAAGTGTCAGTGCGTGCAAGTGTCAGTGCGTGCAAGTGTCTGTGCATGCAGGTGTCTCTGCGTGTGCATGTGCCTCTATGTGTGTATGTGTCTGCGTGTGCATGTGTCTGTGCATGCATGTGTGTCAGTGCGCACATGTGTCTGTGTGTGTATGTGTGTCTGTGCGTGCATGTGTGTCTGTGCGTGCATGTGTCAGTGCGTGCATGTGTCTGTGTGTGTATGTGTGTCTGTGTGTGTATGTGTATGTGTGTGCATGTGTCTGTGTGTGTATGTGTATCTGTGTGTGCATGTGTCTGTGTGTGTATGTGTGTCTATGTGTGTATGTGTATCTGTGTGTGCATGTGTCTGTGTGTGTATGTGTCTGTGTGCGCATGTGTGTCTGAGTGTGCATGTGTTTGTCCGTGCATGTGTCTCTGTGCATGCATGTGTCTGTGCATGCATGTGTGTCAGTGCATGCACGTGTCTCTGTGTCTGCATGTGTGAGCGCACATGCATGTGTGTGTGTTCATATTTCTCTGTCTATATGGCTATACACATGTCACTGTTTGTGTGCATCTGTGTGTGTGGGATTTAGGCCTAAGGCACACTCACCATGTCTACAATATCTGCAGCAGTGAGGATGAGGATAGCAGCCATTGCCCACGTGTTCCGGGCCCAGCGAGTCCTGTCAATCCACATCGAGAACAGGACCAATTTCTTGGGGAATACCTGAAGAGGAACAAAATTGTCCAGATCAGCAGCCGGGGAAGCAGGTCTCTGGGCACAGTTAACATAGTGGGCAACAATCAAGCGGGAAAATACAGGGCTTTATATGGAGAATAACCGATCCCCAGGTAGGGATAGAATCAGGGCCTCTGCCTGTGGACTCACCCTGGGGAAGATGGCAGCAAGAGAACACAGAGTGAGGATCAGGAGCAGAATCTGCCCAACAATGAATGTGATGTAATTCACCAGCAGTCTATGAAAAAGAGAGAGGCCAGTCACAGGAAAACAGAATTTAACTCAGATCCACCCCTGACCCCACCCTGACCCCACCCTCCAACCTACCCCAGTCCCAAGGCTCAAGCAGCTGGTCCATGTTGGCCTAGACCCTCCACATGAGGAAACAGTTTGAATCAGTTACTCGCCCAGTTCCCAAATCCCTTCAAGCTGCCTTTCCGCCATCCCCCTCTCCAACCGAATCTCGAATGTTGACATTGTTTCCCCCTCAACCACGACCCAAAGCCTCACAATGTTCTACATGAAGAAGCTTCTCCTGTTCCCTGTTCTAAATCTCTTGCATTTAGTCTGGTGTCTACGGTCCATTGTTCTGGAACTTCAACAACTGGAAACAGTCTGCTTCTATCTAACCTGTATCATCCTTAAAGGGTTTAAGAAACCTCGAACATATCGCCCTGTTATCTGTCTACTGGTCAACTGTGGCCCAATGTGGGAGTGTCCAACAAATCAACAGAAGCAAACACAGACTCGGATGGCCCTTGACCCTTGACCAACGCCCACTCACCCGGGATCAATGAAAAGTTGCACCAAAAAGGTGAAGAAGAGGACGACACAGGAGCAGCTGAATGCTGCCCCACTCTGTTTCTCTCTCTCCACTGAGAAGCGGCTCTCCAGCTCCGGGTCAGTGAATCGCATCGAGAGGCTGTTTGTGGATTTTCCTTTCAGCCTGTTAAAGGGGACAGCAAGAGACGGAGTAAATGGAGTGGGACATTCTAAAGCACCTAGCAACCATCTCCCTCCCTCTCACCCCTTGTCCCACACTCACTCGGAATCCAGGGAATCCCACTGTTTAATCCCATTCTCTAAACCCACTCCCAGCTCCCATTCCCATGTCACACGGCCTGGTCCACAGCAGGCAGCGGCAGGGAGATCCCAGGTCCCCGGCACTCGGAGGAGCTGCTGGAGGTCAGAACGTTGCTGAGTCTGAGTCAGATGAGGAGCCTCTGGACCCGGTCATGTCACAGTTGCTGGAGCTGCAAAGACAAGCTCAGGAACATCAGGAAGTCCGCTGCACTCCTCGGATTGCAAGGCACGATGGAGGAGTCTGTCCGTCCGTCTTCAGGCTGAGGTGATAGCGCCGGCATTGCCTACGCATCGAGGTCAACACTGGCAGGATGGCGGCCGCCATGGAGACCTTGGTCCAGGACGTCGCTCCTGCACTGCTGCACGAGCTCAACTCCATCGCTGATACCATAGCTGGTCTCCAACAGTGTGTACACGAGAGGGGTGTGGGGCAGCTCGTTCTCACTCCAGCTACCCCTTCACTCACAGAGTCAGCCAGGGGCCCTTGGGCACCCATAGGGAGGAGGATCAGCAGGTCCACACTCCGGGGCCATCCACCCAGGGCCATCCACCCCACCCACACCCCCCCCCACCACCCCCACCCCACCCCCCCCCAACCCAACCCCCCCTGCCCCCCCGCCCCCCCCCACCACCTCACCCCACCCCCGCCCCCTGCCACCCCCCAACCCCCAACCCCTGCCCCACCCCCACGCACTCCACCCCCCCTGTCCCACCCCCACGCCCCCCCACCCCACCCCCCACCATCCCCCCGCCCCCTGTCACTCCCAACCCTGCCTCACCCCCCCGCCCCCCCACCCCACCACCCACCACCCCAGTTCCCTGCCACCCAAAGCCTGCCCCACCCCCCGCACCCCCCCAACCCACCCCCCCCGCCCCACCATCCCACCCCCACCATCCCCCACCCCCACCTGCCACCCCCAACCCCACCAACCCCCCGCCTTCTGCCAACCCTCTGACATCCGACCCCCCGCCCCCCGACCCCCTGCCCTACCCCAGCAGCTCTGTCGGGAGTGATACTCACGCCTGCACCGTCTCCCGCTCTAACAGGGCTGCATTCAATAAATGATTCAGTTCCAGCTGGTTCTGTTGAGCATCCATCACCTGCTCAGATATATCTCGTAATCGCAGGCGTCTCCGAGGGTTGGGAAATGAAGGGTTAACAACCTACGCGGGGAACAGATCGGATTGGGAGAGTGAGTGAGTGGCAGGGCTGCTTACGGTCAGTGTTTCCCAACAAGAGTCATACGGACTCAAACCGTTATCTCTGTTTCTCCCTCCACAGATATCGCCAGAACTGCTGAGATTTTCCAGTATTTTCTGTTTTGATTTCAGATTTCCAACATCGCTGGTGCTCTGCTTTTTAACAGTCAGTGTTTTTGTGGTTTATTCTGGTTCAGGAACATCTCACCCACAAACACTTCTTGTTTCATTCACCAGCTCATGGTGAGGAATGAGTGTTCCCCGTTTACACCTCCTCCAGACCCACTGGCTCTTCCCTAACTTGACCCATTCCTACAAAAGCAAAATACTGCGGATGCTGGAAATCCGAAATAAAGACAGAAAATGCTGGAAAAACTCAGCAGGTCTGACAGCCTCTGTGTGGAGAGAGAGAGAGAGAGAGAGAGTTAATGTTTCAGGTTGATGACCTGTCATCAGAGTTTCAGCTCAGACCTGCTGAGATTTTCCAGCATTTTCTGATTTTACTTCATGTTTACATTTTCAGTCCGACAGTCAGTGTTGCAACAAGTGCAGCAGTTACTAAAATAGCCTGGCAATCTCCTCCAACAACCACTCCTATTTATATAGCACTTCAGCGTCATAAACTGCCTCAAAGTGTTGCCCTTGCTCAGTGACACTGAGTTAGAGGAAGCAATTCAATAGTTCCTGGGCTGGCAACTGGACTCAGACCTCACCAGTATGGGCACGTTACAGATATCACTTCATATACTCGAGGTCTTCAGACTGATACAGCCCACACACACACACACACACACACAGGTCACAGGAATCACTGCCCCCTTCCTGCAGCAAGGACTCAATGTACAATGGACTCGGAAGAATCTCGACAGATTGTTCGGTACCACTCTGCTCTGTGCCAGCCCGTGCCAGCCCGTGCCAGTCCATGCCATGAGTCACTCACTCACCCGAGTGTCAAGATCCTCAGGGTCATCAGGGGTGGTGCAGGTGGTGTGGAGGCTGCCATTACAGTCAGTGGTGTTGATCAACAGCGGCAAGTTTCCGTTAGATGATGTGAGAGACAACTTCTAAAAAAGAGCAGAGGGTGATCACTGGTTAAATCAAGAGGGGGAGAAAGAGAGAGAGAGGACAGGGAGAGAGGGATCACTGGTTAAATCGAGAGAGAGAGAGAGAGGGAGCAAGAAAGAGAGAGAGAGAGGGATCACTGGTTAAATCGAAAGAGAGAGAGAGAGAAGGAGAGAGAGGGGTCACTGGTTAAATCAAGAGAGGGAGAGAAAGAGAGAAAGAAAGGGATCACCGGTTAATTCAAGAGAGAGAGAGATCACTGGTAAATCAAGAGGGAGGGAGAGAGAGAGAGACAGAGAAAGGGATCACTGGTTAAATTAAGAGGGAGAGAGAGAGACCAAGAAAGAGCGGGAGAGGGAGAAGGAGAGTGAGAGAGAGGATCACTGGTTAAATCGAGAGAGAGAGAGCGGGAAAGGGAGAGAGAGAGAGAGGGAGAGGGGGTCACTGGTTAAATTGAAAGAGAAGGAGAGAGAGACAGAGAAAGGGATCACTGGTTAGATTGAGAGGGAGAGAGAGAGAGCAAGGGAGAGAGGAAGAGGGAGAGGGAGAGAGAGAGGATCACTGGTTAAATTGAGAGAGAGATCACTGGTTAAATCAAGAGGGCAAGAGAGAGAGGGAGAAGGAGAGGGAGAGAGAGGGGATCACTAGTTAAATCGAGAGAGAGAGGGAGAGGGAGAGAAGGATCACTGGTTAAATTGAGGGAGAGAGGGTCACTGGTTATATTGTGAGAGAGAGAGCAAGTGAGAAAGGAAGAGGGAGAGGGAGAGAGAGAGAGAGAGAGAGATCACTGGTTAAATTGAGAGGGAGAGTGAGAGCAATGGAGAGAGAGGGGGAGGGAGAGAGAGATGGTCACTGGTTAAATTGACAGAGAGAGAGAGAGAGCATACAAACATATGAATGAGGAGCAGGAGGAGGCCACTCAGCCCCTCAAGCCTGCTCCACTATTCAATAAGATCATGGCTGATCTGATTGTAGCTCAACTTCGCATTCCACCTACCCTCAGTAACCTTTGACCCGCTTGTTGGTCAAGAATCTATCTAGCTCTGTCTTAAAAATATTCAATGACTCTGCCTCCATCTGTCTCTGGGGAAGAGAGTTCCAGAGTCACGACAATTTCTCCTCATATCTGCCTTTAACGGGAGACCTGGGCAGGAGATCACTGGGGCCTCAACTATATTCACAATTTGGATAATCAGACAAGACTGTATTACGGCCACGGGTGTGCTGGAGATACAAAGATAGGGGAAAAGCAAGTTGTCAGGAGGATAGAAAGAGTCTTTTTTTTATTCGTTTATGGGACATGGGTGTCACTGGCTAGGCCAGCACTTATTGCCCCTAAAAGCCCTTATTTAGAGGGCATTTTAGAGTCAACCACATTGCTGTGGGTCTGGAGTCACATGTAGGCCGGGCCATATTATTGAACCAGATGGGTTTATTACGACAATTGACAATAGTTTCATTGCCAACATCAGACTTTTAATTCCAGGTTTTTACTGAATTCAAATTCCACCATCTTCCATGGTGGGATTTGAACCCAGGTCCCCAGAGTGTTACCCTGGGATCTCTGGATTGCTAGTCCAATGACAATACCACTATGCCCCGGGATATAGATAGGTTGAGTGAGTGGGAGGAAATCTGACAGATGGAGTATAGTGTGGGAAAATGTAAAGTTATCCACTTTAGCAGGAAAACAGAAAATAATGAATATTATTTAAATGGAGAGATTACAGAATGCTGCAGTACAGAAGGATCTGGGTGTCCTTGTACATGAATCACAAAAGACATCATGCCAGTACAACAAGTAATTAGGAAGGCAAATGGATGTTGGCCTTTATTGCAAAGGGGGTGGAGTATAAAAGTAGGGAAGTCTTGCAACAAATACAGTATTGGTCTCCTTACTTAAGAAGGAATATACTTGCATTGGAGGCAATTCATAGAAGGTTCACCATGTCAATGTCTTATCAATTACATTGTTAAAGGAAACAGGTGATGGGAATTTGAACACATATAAATAGGGGATTGCTGGGTCACTGGGTGAGGAGTGTTGATACTGAACAAAGTCAATAAACTCTTACAGCAAGGGAAGGTCCTGTGTTTGAGCTTAGATTTTGCCAACTGATTTGCATCTGATTAACATTGGTAGCAGAGGACGGTTGATTGAAAGGTGAAGATTGGAAACTGGGACTCCTTTTCGGATAGAAGGCTGTAATTGGAGCTCCTTTAGAGAAGAATGGCTGAAGCTGAATGTAAAGTATCAGTATATGATTTTCCACTGTTGTTCTGTGAAGCTGAATTGTATGACCAATGGAAGGATGAGGTGGATATATGGACATGGCTTATGTCCTCGCCAAAAGAAACACCAGGTATGGCCTTGGCAATTTCACTTCCCACCAGAAGCAGGATCAGGTGCAAAGTATTTCCATAGCTAGCAGCTCATCATTTGGATGCTGAGGAATATTTGGACAATCTCTTAAAATTTAAGATTTATAAGAAAGGTGATCTGCTAAATGCATATGAGACATGGTCAGACTTTGATAAATTTAGACAGATGGATGGTTATTCCATAAAAGTTATGGAAGTTAATAGATTCTATACAAGATTGCAGAGATTTGATTTGGAAATTCCTAATTCAGTGCTTGCTTTCAAATTGTTGGACTGTGCTCTAATATGGAACATGGGTGGGTTCCTGGTCTTAACTGGAGTTCGATTCTCAGAAAGAGATCATGTTTGGAACAGATTTCTGAAGCTTTATATAAAACTCTGGGGAAACATTCATTTCCAGCCCCTTTCATAACACAAATGAGACCTCCAGTGGTAAAAGGTAGAGGATTCAATGCTAGCAGCATTTCAACACCATTCAGATATGGGGCACAAGTGTCAATATGAAAGAAAAACCACAAACAAAAGGAATGAGGATGGAGAACCTTTCGGTATCTCTAACAGACAATTGGACTTGGATAATGATGGCAGGAGAATGAACCCCAGGAATATCTCAAGAATGGTCAACAGATGTTTCAGATGTAACCCAAAATATCATTACGCAATGAACTGAAGCAGAATAATGGGGTTTTTGGAATGACACATGGCACTGAAGGTTCAGAAGGGGAAGATGACGATACTGGTCAATCAGAGGGAATTGTCCTGGTCATAAGAAGCTTTAGTCTGGTAATGGGTGTGCTGTTTGCAGACTCATTCAGTTGTTCTGGGTTAGACAGTTGGTACACATCCACAGCATGTGGAGTGGGTTGGGTAAAGCGTTATCTGGATTCTCTAAATTGAAAGACCGAAGTAAGGTGAATGAATATGAAAGCTCTACTTCAGGTTCAGGGATGACAACATATTAAAGTCACTAAAGAGCAGTGATTCCATGTGAAAATAGCCAGAGTAAACCACTTTATTAGCACAAATGCAGTTTCCTTACTGTTGAGTTAGTCATCTATGAAAAAGGCTCAAATAAAATTAGATATGGAGCAAGGCAACTGTTTTGGGGAAATCTGTAGATATACAGTTTATGCATTGGGGATATTATTATATCCCCTTAACATAAGAAATAGGAGCAGGATTTGGCTATTCAGCCCTTTCAGCCTGCTCCGCCTCAATAAGATCATGGCTGATCTACTTCAAGACTATTTTCCTGCACTATCCCCGTATCCCTTGATGATTTTAATATGTCGATCTCTGTCTTGAACATACTCAATGACTGAGCCTCCACACCCCTCTGGGATAGAGATTTCCCAAAGATTCACCACCCTCTGAGTGAAGAAATTCCTCCTCACCTCAGTCCCAAATGGTCTGCCTCTTATTCTGAGGCTGTGTCCCCTGGTTCTAGACTCCCCACACCCCCACCCCCCCCACAGAGGAAACATCCTTCCTACATCTATCCTGTCGGAGCCCTGTAAGAGTTTTGTAGACTTCAATGAGATCACCTCTCAATCTTCTAAACTCTAGAGAATACAGGCAGTCTCCTCAATCTCTCCTCATGGCACAATCCCATCTCCCCAGGGATCAGTCTGGTGAATCTCTGCTGCACTCCCTCGATGGCAAGTCTATACCTTCTTAGGTAAGGAGACCAAAACTCTACACAATACTCCAAGTGTGGTCTCACCAAGGCTCTATACAATTTCAGCAAGGCATCTTTATTCCGTTACTCAAATCCTCTTATAATAAAGGCCAACATACCATTTAAGATCTTAATTGCTTGCTGTACCTGCATGTTAGCTTTCAGTGACTCATGAACAAGGACACCCAGGTCAGCCATGATCCTATTGAATGGCAGGGCAGGTTTGAAGGGCTGAATGGTCTATTCCTACTCCTCCTACTTTTGTTCTTTGAAGTTCAACACTTTCCAGCCTCTCACCACTTATTTCTGCTCTTTCTACCAAAGTGGACAATCTCCCAGTCGTCCACATTGTATTCCATCTGCCAAATTTTTGCCCACTCGCTTGGCCTCTCCAAATCCCCTTGAGGCATCTTTGCATCCTCTTCACAACTCACACTGACCAACCAAGCTGTAGACTGACATCTGCCCTGGTGTGGTCACTTCTGTTAGAATCATATCCCTCAAGACTGAAGTTTTCTTTTCTGAAATGGAAGGACATATATTCAGATGCTCACCTGGGTTTTACAAAAGGTCATAAGTTCACTTTGGAATTATCAGCAAGCAGGCCTCTTCCAAGAAATCACCCGACCTTTATGGTACTTGAGGAAGATCTGGTTGTTTGAACAACAATCACTTTAAGTGATGGGGGAAAAACTGAAAAAGGAGGTTGGTAATTTGCTGGAAATCACATGGGAGAGAGAAAAGAAACTGAGGTTGTGGACCTGCTGGTTTGGAAGGGTGTCTTGTTGGGGAACAAGCTGAGGGCAGAAGGTGACCCTAACTGGCTCCCTCTCTCTCTACCTTGCCTAAAATTATGTTTAGCTATCAACCTGTAGCCAGAGGATCCTCAACTCAGTGTAACCAGTCTCCATTTCGACCTGCAGAGCTGAGGCCAGTGGTGGGAACTTCCAGGCACCCACTGGGACCAGCAGCCCAACTGCACATGAGAGAACTCCAGGTCAACAGTGCGAGACCCTGCGGACTTTATCCTTTATTTTATTATCCTTTATTTTATAACACCAATCTTCCAAAACCCATCTCTGTAGAGAGACTCTATCTGTCTGTGCCTGAGTGCGCCTGTGCCTGCGTGTGCGCCTGTGCCTGCGTGTGCGCCTGTGCCTGCGTGTGCGCCTGTGCCTGCGTGTGCGCCTGTGCCTGCGTGTGCGCCTGTGCCTGCGTGTGCGTGTGTGTGCGTGTGCGTCTGTCTGCGTGTGCCTGTGTGCGTGTGCGTCTGTCTGCGTGTGCCTGTGTGCGTGTGCGTCTGTCTGCGTGTGCTTGTGTGCGTCTGTCTGCCTGTGCCTGTGTGCGTGTGCGTCTGTCTGCCTGTGCCTGTGTGCGTGTGCGTCTGTCTGCCTGTGCCTGTGTGCGTGTGCGTCTGTCTGCCTGTGCCTGTGTGCGTGTGCGTCTGTCTGCCTGTGCCTGTGTGCGTGTGCGTCTGTCTGCCTGTGCCTGTGTGCGTGTGCGTCTGTCTGCCTGTGCCTGTGTGCGTGTGCGTCTGTCTGCCTGTGCCTGTGTGCGTGTGCGTCTGTCTGCCTGTGCCTGTGTGCGTGTGCGTCTGTCTGCCTGTGCCTGTGTGCGTGTGCGTCTGTCTGCCTGTGCCTGTGTGCGTGTGCGTCTGTCTGCCTGTGCCTGTGTGCGTGTGCGTCTGTCTGCCTGTGCCTGTGTGCGTGTGCGTCTGTCTGCCTGTGCCTGTGTGCGTCTGTCTGCCTGTGCCTGTGCGCGTGTGCGTCTGTCTGCCTGTGCCTGTGTGCGTGTGCGTCTGTCTGCCTGTGCCTGTGTGCGTGTGCGTCTGTCTGCCTGTGCCTGTGTGCGTGTGCGTCTGTCTGCCTGTGCCTGTGTGCGTGTGCGTCTGTCTGCCTGTGCCTGTGTGCGTGTGCGTCTGTCTGCCTGTGCCTGTGTGCGTGTGCGTCTGTCTGCCTGTGCCTGTGTGCGTGTGCGTCTGTCTGCCTGTGCCTGTGTGCGTGTGCGTCTGTCTGCCTGTGCCTGTGTGCGTGTGCGTCTGTCTGCCTGTGCCTGTGTGCGTGTGCGTCTGTCTGCCTGTGCCTGTGTGCGTGTGCGTCTGTCTGCCTGTGCCTGTGTGCGTGTGCGTCTGTGTGCGTGTGCGTCTGTCTGCCTGTGCCTGTGTGCGTGTGCGTCTGTCTGCCTGTGCCTGTGTGCGTGTGCGTCTGTCTGCCTGTGCCTGTGTGCGTGTGCGTCTGTCTGCCTGTGCCTGTGTGCGTGTGCGTCTGTCTGCCTGTGCCTGTGTGCGTGTGCGTCTGTCTGCCTGTGCCTGTGTGCGTGTGCGTCTGTCTGCCTGTGCCTGTGTGCGTGTGCGTCTGTCTGCCTGTGCCTGTGTGCGTGTGCGTCTGTCTGCCTGTGCCTGTGTGCGTGTGCGTCTGTCTGCCTGTGCCTGTGTGCGTGTGCGTCTGTCTGCCTGTGCCTGTGTGCGTGTGCGTCTGTCTGCCTGTGCCTGTGTGCGTGTGCGTCTGTCTGCCTGTGCCTGTGTGCGTGTGCGTCTGTCTGCCTGTGCCTGTGTGCGTGTGCGTCTGTCTGCCTGTGCCTGTGTGCGTGTGCGTCTGTCTGCCTGTGCCTGTGTGCGTGTGCGTCTGTCTGCCTGTGCCTGTGTGCGTGTGCGTCTGTCTGCCTGTGCCTGTGTGCGTGTGCGTCTGTCTGCCTGTGCCTGTGTGCGTGTGCGTCTGTCTGCCTGTGCCTGTGTGCGTGTGCGTCTGTCTGCCTGTGCCTGTGTGCGTGTGCGTCTGTCTGCCTGTGCCTGTGTGCGTGTGCGTCTGTCTGCCTGTGCCTGTGTGCGTGTGCGTCTGTCTGCCTGTGCCTGTGTGCGTGTGCGTCTGTCTGCCTGTGCCTGTGTGCGTGTGCGTCTGTCTGCCTGTGCCTGTGTGCGTGTGCGTCTGTCTGCCTGTGCCTGTGTGCGTGTGCGTCTGTCTGCCTGTGCCTGTGTGCGTGTGCGTCTGTCTGCCTGTGCCTGTGTGCGTGTGCGTCTGTCTGCCTGTGCCTGTGTGCGTGTGCGTCTGTCTGCCTGCCTGTGTGCGTGTGCGTCTGTCTGCCTGCCTGTGTGCGTGTGCGTCTGTCTGCCTGCCTGTGTGCGTGTGCGTCTGTCTGCCTGCCTGTGTGCGTGTGCGTCTGTCTGCCTGCCTGTGTGCGTGTGCGTCTGTCTGCCTGCCTGTGTGCGTGTCTGTCTGTCTGTCTGTCTGTCTGTCTGTCTGCCTGTGTGTCTGTCTGTCTGCCTGTCTGCCTGTCTGCCTGTCTGCCTGTGTGTCTGTCTGTCTGCCTGTCTGCCTGTCTGCCTGTCTGCCTGTGTGCCTGTGTGCCTGTGTGCCTGTGTGCCTGCCTGTGTGCCTGTGTGTCTGCCTGTGTGTCTGCCTGTGTGTCTGCCTGTGTGTCTGCCTGTGTGTCTGCCTGTGTGTCTGCCTGTGTGCCTGCCTGTGTGCCTGCCTGTGTGCCTGCCTGTGTGCCTGCCTGTGTGCCTGCCTGTGTGCCTGCCTGTGTGCCTGCCTGTGTGCCTGCCTGTGTGCCTGTCTGCCTGCCTGTGTGCGTGTCTGTCTGTCTGTCTGTCTGCCTGTGTGCGTGTCTGTCTGTCTGCGCCTGTGTGTGTCTGCCTGTGCCTGTGTGTGCCTGCGCCTGTGTGTGCCTGTGTGTGCCTGTGCCTGTGTGTGTCTGTCTGCCTGTGTGCGTGTGTGTCTGTGCCTGTGTGTGTGTGTCTGTCTGTCTGTGTGCATGTGTGTGGGCTGGGGATTTCTTTAGGAAGAGATAGATAGTTATACTTCCCGATTACAACTGTGTGTTAACCAGTACTTGCAACTTGTTGGAAGAAGTTTTGTTTTATGATAAACGATCGTCCTGAGTTTACTGAAATAAACCTGGCTGAAGATTCTTTTATTCTGGGCACCAATCGGGGAAATAGGCGATTGGCCAATTTGGTGAGAAAATTAAATGTTTAGTTTAAAGGTACGGCCTGCGGAGTAGTGGGGCTGGATCCTACGTGCACTCCAACCATCCTGACCATCCCCCGGTCGTAACACTTCAAATGGTTGGGGGCTAGAATCCCTATTGGTTAGTTTAAAGGAGAAACCCAAAACCACCTTTGGTGATGCAGGATCATCTCCCGGCCTTGGGAAGGACTACAGTTAGTTCTGTTTTTTTCTGACCATTTGAATGCTCTACATGCAGGGAAAGGGCAGTTATCAAGGCTGAGGTTTCAGAAAATTCGGTGAGACTTACAGCACCGAGTAAGGTGATTTAAAATACTATTTAATTCAGGGGACATGGTATATTACAAAAGAAGAGGGCAGAAAAAGTGGAAAGGCCCAGGTAAGCTTATAGGCAGTGATGGAAAAAGTGATTTTACACCATGTCAATCAAACTGTTAGGCTAGGTGAAAGCACCTTAGCTGTTGAAACACTGGCCTCAGTAGAAGCAATAGAGATGGGGGTGTACGTATCTAAAATCATGAAGGGAATCTTATACAAGGGGCAATCTGAGAAATGTCTGCCTATGGAATGCTATGTGGATAACCGCTCTCTTTGGGACCATGTTCATTCAACAAAGGATGTCACTGCAAAAAGGTTGAAGATCGACCTTGCTAGAAGAAAGAAAGTCTTGGAAAGAAGAGAGATTTTAAAATAAAATGGGTGGATGCAAGTTACCAATTGTCAGAGTATTTTGTGAAGAGAGGTACTTGCTCCAAGAAATTATTAGATGTACTGGAAGAGGGGACACCTTGTGTTATATTGAGAATATGGAAAACTGATATTTCTTTGGTTGCTTTGTAATTATTCATACATGTTAAAAATAGTTTTGTTTAATGAAGGGTATCTGTTAATGGCTGGCTTTACTATAATGTTAGACATAGAATATGAAAAAAATCTAAATTTGTTTCTTTTTGATTAGTTTGAAAGATTGTTTTTGTGTCTTCAAAAGTTTTAATTTAAAGAAAATCAATCTTATCAACAACATTGTGAAGGTTTGTTTAAGTCAATTCCATTAAGGGAAATAGGTGATGGGTATTTGAATACCTATAAATAGGGGACGACTGGGACACTGGGGGCAGAATTTTGCCGTTGGTGAGCAGGGGGTGGGGCCCACTCTCTGACGTGTAAAATGACGCGGCATGAGGTCGGAAGTCACCCCGCCCCATTTAAATTTTCAGGAAGGCGGGGGCTCAGCAAAATCAGCTGCGGGCCCGCCGACCTGTCAACGGCCAATTGAGGCCATCGACAGGATCATTAAAACAATTAAAGGACCTGCCCGTCCGACCTTAAGGTCAGCGGGTCGGCCAGGAGCCCCAGCGGGAACTGGAGAAAACATGGAACCTCATCCAGCGGCGGGACGAGCTTTCATGCAGGGTTTTAAAAATTGTAATAAAGTTATTCTGTAAATTATGAACATGTTCCAACTTGTGACATTGTCACATGAGGGGGGCATGTTAGGGAAATTTATTTTTTCTATTTTTAATATGTTTCAAAGTCCTGGCGATCTCCCTGAGGCTGCACTTAGCCTCAGGGAGATGTGCGCTCTTCCGCTCACTCTCGATTTTAGGGATCCCCCCCCCACCCGCACAGGGAGCGCTTCCCTGCGGACATCACGCTGAAGGGGCCCGCCCACGTAAAACGGCGGCGCGGGATTGGCTCCCCGCCCCCCAGAGATTGGGTCGGGCCTGCCTGTCTGACGGGCAGAAAATTCTGCCCCGGGTGTGGGTGAGGAGCTTTGACACTGAATAAAGTCAATAAACTCAGCGAGGGAAAAGCTCTGTCTCAGCTGTGACTTCGCCAACCAACGTAGATCCAGTTCACACACCAGGTTGATTCCTGGGCTGAAGGGATTGTCTTATGAGGAAACATGAAGCAGATTGGGCCTGTACGCATTGGAGTTTGGAAGAATGAGAGTTGATCTTATTGAAAGATATATATGATTCTGAGGGGGCTTGACAGGGTGGGTGCTGGGACAGTGTTTCCCCTCATGGGGGAACCTAGAACTAGGGAGGACAGTTTCAGAGTGAGGGGTCTCATTTCAGACTGAGATGAAGAGGAATTTCTTCTCTGAGAGGGTCGTTAGTATTTGGAATTCTCTTCCCCAGACAGCAGCGGGGGCCGGGTCACTGAATATATTCAGGGCTGAGTTAGGCAGGTTTTTGATCCACGAGGGAGCCCACAGCTATGGGGCCAGCACGAAAATGGAGTTAAGGCCACACTAGGATCAGCCAGGATCTTATTGACTGCTGGAGCAGGATTGAGGGGCCACATGACTAACTCCTACCTTATTTCTTATGATCTGATAAATCAATGAGAAAGAGAGTGAGTGTGATTGTGATTAAATAAGGGCCAAACAGGCAGAGGAAGAGAGAATATGGTTAAATCAGGAAGAGAGAGGAATTAGCAGTTCAGTCAAGAGTCCGAAGATCCCACATCCCCATCCTCCCACGCCGCAGTACTCACCACTCCATTGATCCCATTCTTGACAGCCGTTGACTTTGGCACCACCACCAGGTACGTCTTGATCCCCTTCTCCTTCAAATACTCGTTTCTCTTTTCCCCTTCTCCTGGTTCAAGCTCAAACTCTCCGTTCAGGCAGTTGCAGGTGCCCTGAGAGATGTGGACTCTCCTGTCAACAGAGGTCAGATTCAGTACACTGGCCTTTCTGGCTCTCACTGGGAAATGGGTATGCTCAATCTTCCTCCTTCTCAACAGGGCTTGGCTGAGGAGACATGACCTGGGCAGGAGGAATGCTGAAATGGACTATGACCAGCTGCTGCGTCCTCTGTGTGGGCAATGGGAAGTATCAGTGTACCTCAGGCAGCAGGCACAGCTCTGAATCAGGAGGTCATGGGTCAAGTCTACTCAAGAGACTTCAAAATTCAGGGGTCAGTGCGGAGGGAGCGCCGGGCTGTCGGAGGGTCAGTGCGGAGGGAGGGCCGGGCTGTCGGAGGGTCAGTGCGGAGGGAGCGCCGGGCTGTCGGAGGGTCAGTGCGGAGGGAGCGCCGGGCTGTCGGAGGGTCAGTGCGGAGGGAGGGCCGGGCTGTCGGAGGGTCAGTGCGGAGGGAAGGCCGGGCTGTCGGAGGGTCAGTGCGGAGGGAGGGCCGGGCTGTCGGAGGGTCAGTACTGAGGGAGTGCTGCGCTGTTGGAGGTGCTGTCTTTTGCATATGAACATGCGATTAAGGAGCAGAAGTTGGCCTCTCACACCTGCTCTGCTATTCAATAAGATCATGGCTGATCTAAATGTAACCACAACCCACATTCCTGCCTACCCCCAATAACCTTTCACCCCACCTTCTTTATCAAGAATCTATCTAGCTCAGCCTTAAAAATATTCAAAGACACTGCTTCCATGCTTTTTGAGGAAGAGAGTTCCAAAGATTCTCAACCCTCTTGAGAAAAAATCTCATCTCTGTATTAAATGCGCGACCCCTTATTTTTAAACAGTGACCCCTAGTTTTAGATTCTCCCACAAGAGGAAACATCCTCTCTACATCCACCCTGTGAAGTCACCTCAGGACCTTATATGTTTCAATCAAGTCGCCTCTTAATCTTCTAAATTCCAGTGGATACAGGCCCAGCCTGTCCAACCTTTCCTCATAAGACAATCCACCCAGTCCAGGTATTAGTCTGGTAAACCTTCTCTGATCTTCTTCCAATGCATTTACATCTTGCCTTAAATAAGGAGACTAGAACTGTACACAATACTCCAGATGTGGTCTCACCAGTGCCCTGTACAACTGAAGCATAACCTCCCTACTTTTGTAATCAATTCCCCTCACAATAAACAATAACATTCTATTAGCTTTCCCAATGCTGTACCTGCAGACCAGCCTTTTGTGATTCATGCACCAGGACACCCAGATCCCTCTGAATCAGAGCTCTGTAATCTCTCACCATTTAGATATGTTACTTTTTCATTCTTCCTGTCAAAATGGGCAATTTCACATCTGTCCCTGTCATACTCTATTTGCCAGCTCTCTGCCCACTCACTTAACCCATCTATATCCCTTTGTAGCCTCCTTATATCCTCTTCACAACTTATTGGATGTCTTCTGGAAATCTAAGTACAGTTCATCCAAAAGGTTCTCCTTTATCCACAGCTCGTGTGACTCCTTCAAAGAATTCCAATAATTGGTGAAACATGATTTCTCTTTCACAAAACCATGTTGACTCTGTCTGATTGCTTTCAATTTTTCAAAGTGCCCTGATATAACATCTTTAATAGCAGCCTGTAACATTTTCCCTATGACGGATTTTAAGCTCACTGGCCTATAGTTTCCTGTTTTCTGTCTCTCTCCCTTTTTGAATAAAGGAGTTACATTTGCTATTTTCCATCCTATTGGAACCTTCCCCAAATCTAGGGAATTTTGGAAAATTAAAACCAATGCATCAACCATCTGACTAGTCACTTTTTTCAAGACCTTACGGTGAAGTCCATCTGGACTTGGGGATTTGTCAGCCCACAGCCCCAATTTACTCAGTACCACTTCCCTGGTGATTGTATTTTTCCTGAGTTCCTCCCTCCCTTCCATTTCCTGATTTACAGCTATTTCTGGGATGTTATTGTATCCTCCATGGTAAAGACTGAAGCAAAATACCTGTTCAATTCATCTGACATCTCCTTATTTTCCATTATTAATTCCACAGATCACTTTCTATAGGACCAACGCTCACTTTCTTAACTTGTTTCTTTTTTAAATATTTATAGAAACTTTTACTACCTGTTTTTATATTTCTGGCATAGCTTTCTCTCGTACTCTAATTTTTCCCTCCTTATTAATCTTTTAGTCATCCTTTGCTGTTCTTTCCAAGCTCCTGACCTGCCACATGTCTCTGTGTAATTTTATGCTTTTTCTTTAAGTTTGATACTGTCTTCAACATTTTTAGTTACCCACGGATACTGGGCCCTCCCCTTGGAATGTTTCTTTCTCATTGGAATATATATTGTGTATTTTGAAATATCCCTTTAAATTTCTGCCACTCAACTTTCATTGACATGTCCCTTAACCTCATTTGCCAGCTCACTCACCCAGCTCTGCTTTCCTGCCCTCACAACTGCCCTTATTGGTTCACTTTTTTTAAAAATTCATTTATGGGATGTGGGCTTCGCTAGCTGGGCCAACATTTATTGCCCAGCCCTAACTGCCCTTGAGTAAGTGTTGGTGAGCTGCCTTAGAGTCATAGAGGGCTACAGCACAGAAAAAGGCCCTTCGGCCCATCGAGTCTGCACTGGTCAAACAAGCACCTAACTATTCTAATCCCATTTTCCAACACTAGGCCCATAGCCTTGTGTGTCATGGCATCGCAAGTGCACATCCAAATACTTGTTAAATATTATGAAGGTTTCCGCTTCTACCACCCTTTCAGGCAGTGAGTTCCAGATTCCTACCACCCTCTTGAGCCGCTGCAGTCCGTGTGGTGTAGGTACACCCACAGTGCTGTTAGGGAGGGACTGCCAAGATTTTGACCCAGTGACAGTGATCATTTCCCATGTTAATACCTTTCTCTCTCATCTTTTCTCTAATCTTTGATTTACCACATCTCCCCAATTGTACCGTTAACTGTGGCCCCACTTTGGGTGGATGGAAAAGATCCTGTGATGCTATCTGAAGAACAGACAGCTTCTTCCATTATTCATTCAACCAACAAAGCTAGAAAGCAGATGATCTGGTCATTTTCACATTGCTGTGTGTGGGATTGGAACAAATCTCTGCCAATTACAGGAGCTGAGGAGCAATTGGCTGCGGATGGGACGAGTCCTTCCCACCCCACCCCCACCCCCATGGCAGAAGCCCCACCTCTGGTCAATCTGATTGGCCAGTAACTGTGTAGTCCCAGCAGTGCCAATGGCAGCAGTGGCCAGGACTGGAACTATAGGGAGTCACCAGATATGAACTGAGCCCCAGTAATGGGGGGGGGCTGTCTCATGGTGGGGAGGGGAGCAGAGACACCGGGGGTGGGAAGAGAGGCATGGGGACCTGATGATGATGGTGATGATGAGGGGGGAAGGAGCATCCATTGGGGTCAGACCTTGGTCGGGAGTGGGAAGGGCACCCAATGTAGGATGGGGCCATTGACCGAGGCCCACCCTCTGCACCCTAAGCCTGAGCTGGGTAATCTGCCCCCCCGAACCCCTCTTGCCAGTCTCAAAATATGAAACTGCTGGCAGGTCGGGGGTGGGGAGGCACAGGGGGATTATAGACACCCTCCCTCCCCCTCCCCCTCCCCCACCCCCACCGCCTGTCTGTTTTTGGTGAGATTTGGCCAGTTTGGTCAATAAAGAGCTTCAAATAATAATACCCACCCAGGGATACCACCAGCCTCCATCTTGTTTGCCAGTGTCACATCGGTGGACCAGACATCGTATTGCCAGTTCTTCTGCCCCAGGACTCCACCTAGGACTGTGCCAGTGTGGATCCCAACTCGCATATTCACCTCGGTTTTAGTCTTTTCACGAACATACCTGCAACAGAGAATCCTGTCAGCACCCAGCGCCCAACATGCAGCGCCCAACATGCAGCACCCAGCGCCCAACATGCAGCGCCCAACATGCAGCGCCCAGCGCCCAACATGCAGCGCCCAGCGCCCAACATGCAGCACCCAGCGCCCAACATGCAGCGCCCAGCGCCCAACATGCAGCACCCAGCGCCCAACATGCAGCGCCCAGCGCCCAACATGCAGCGCCCAGCGCCCAACATGCAGCGCCCAGCGCCCACTCTGGAAAGAGCCCACTTTCAGAGTCCTCCCTCTTGACCCCACCCTGAAGTCCCAGCACACAGGCACAACCTCCCCAAGGAGAGATTCTGCCGTCCAAAATGGGGCCCAGTGGAGACACTCATCATCAGGACCCTGTTTAAAGGGGAATTTCCCCAATGGGGAGTGCCCCTGGCTATTCAGGGTCTTCGGTCTGATGCCTATAAGCAGTGAGCTTTAGCAGAGGAGGGCACACCCAGCGAGCTGAGCTTGCACACCAGCACCGCCCCCCTGTCTGCAGTAATGCTCCGCGTGGATCCTCCTGGTCCTCAGTGTAGGTTAGGGAGGCCCAGACTGCAAACCCAACCTCAGCATCTGACCCACAAGGGAAACAGCTTTTTAGATCAGAGCCTTCAAGGAAGGACAGTCACCAGGTTTTGGTCCAGGGCCTGACTGAACCCTGTCGTTAGTCTGGGGCCTGTTGTTGGTCCAGGGCCTCTGGGATCGCTGCAGCCCTGTCAAAATGTACTCACGAGATGGCGTCGACCATTGCCAGACCCATGTGGATGGAGCAGGCGGCATGATCATCCCGGTTATCCGGTAAGCCACAGATACAGTAGTAACAATCTCCCAGGATCTTGATCCGCAGCTGATGGTATTTCTGAGGAAGGAGGGAGATTATTATCTCCTGGGAACCCAATGGTGAGGAACAGTCACATGTAAAGGTCATAGTCACCTGCTGCCCGTCAGCTCACAGCTCACACCATGTGCTGCCAGTCCCCAGTGTGAATAATTCCAGCGTCTGCACGTTGTGAGTATGTGGGCAGTGAGTGTCCAAGATGTGTGTGCACACGGCGCAACTGTGGGGGGTGGGGAGCGTGTGCTGGGCGGGGGTGGGGCGCGGGCGCTGGGTGGGGGGGTGGGGAGCGTGTGCCAGGCGGGGGGTGGGGGTGAGGGTGGGGAGCGTATGCTGGGTGGGGGTGGGGGTGGGGGGTGAGGCACGTGCGCTGGGTTGGGGTGAGGAGCGGGCGCTGGGTGGGGGGTGAGGAGCGGGCGCTGGGTGGGGGTGAGGAGCGGGCGCTGGGTGGGGGATGAGGAGCGGGTGGGGGGTGAGGAGCAGGCGCTGGTCGGGCGCTGGGTGGGGGTGGGGGCTGAGGAGCGGGCGCTGGGTGGGGGTGGGGGTGGGGAGAGTGCCCTGGGTGGGGGTGGGGAGCGGGCGCTGGGTGGAGGCGGGGGTGCTGGGTGGGGGTGGGGGCGGGGGTGGGGAGAGTGCCCCGGTCAGGACGGACTCACCGCTGCCAGTTTATCGAAGCGAGCGAAGAGCTGGTTGAGGAGTTTGACGAGTTCCTGAGCATTGCAGCTCGATGATAACTGGGTGAATCCGACAATATCAGCAAAGAGGATGCTGGAGGAGCAAGAAAAACATATTAAAAGCTGCAGGTGCCCAGAACCAACAAAAACACAACATAAAATATAGCAGCAGGCCATTCAGCCCATCGAGCCTGCTCTGCCATTCAATATGATCGTGGCTGATCCTGGGCTTTAACTGCACTTTCCCACCCACTCCCCATTTCCCCTAATCCCCTGAGAGAATAAAGATCTCTCTATCCCAGCCCTAAATGTATTCAGTGATAGAGCCTCCACAATTCCCTGGGATACAGAATTCCAAACAATCACAATCCTTTTGGTGAAGTAATTTCTCCTCATCTCAGTCCGAAATGATCGGCTCCTTATCCTGAGACTGAGCCCCCCCCGTGTATTAGATTCCCCGACCAGGGGAAACAATCTCTCAGTGTCCACCCTGTCAAACCCCTTCAGAATCTTGTGTGTTTCAATGGAATTGCCTCTCATCCTTCTAAACTCCATAAAATATAATCCCAATTTACTCAGCCTCGAATCACAGGACAACCCCCTCATCCCAATCTAGTGAACCTTCACTGTGAAACCTCCAATGCAAGTTTATCCTTTCTTAAATACAGAGACAAAAACTACACACAGTATTCCAGACGTGGTCTCACCAGAACCCTGTATAATTGTAGCAAGTCTTCCTTATTCTTGTGCCCTGATCCCCTTGTAATAAAGGCCAACCTGCTATTTGCCTTCCTAATTGCTTGCTGTACCTGCGTGCTAACTTTCTGTGTTCCTTGTAAGAGCACACCCAAATCTCTTTTAATATCAACACTTACAAGTTTCTCACTTCAAAATATATTCTGTTTTTCTATTCTTACAACCAAAGGAAAAATAGTGAATAACCTCACACTTCCCCACATTATACTCCACCTGCCATTTTGTTGCTCTCTCACTTACCCTGTCTATGTCCCTTTGCAGCCTCTCTGTGTCCTCCCCACAGTTTACCTTCCCACCCAGCTTGGTACCATCAGCAAACTTAGATACATTACTCTCTGTCCTTTCATCTAACTCAGTAATCGTGACTGTAAATAACTGAGGCCCCAGCGCTGATCCTTGTGACACTCCACTATTCACTGTCTGCCAATCTGAAAAAATTCCCATTTATGCCCACTCTCTGCTTTCTGTTAACCAATCCTCTATCCATGTTAATATATTATCCCCAATTCCATGA
Organism: Isurus oxyrinchus; assembly: GCA_026770705.1. Lineage (NCBI taxonomy): Eukaryota > Metazoa > Chordata > Chondrichthyes > Lamniformes > Lamnidae > Isurus > Isurus oxyrinchus. Next base: position 67,501 of record JANJGN010001760.1, read on the forward strand.
GCCCTTATATAAAAGCAAAATACTGAGGTTGCTGGAAATCCAAAACAAAAGCAAAAATAGCTGGAAAAACTCAGCAGGTCTGGCAGCATCTATGGAGAGGAGCACAGTTAACGTTTCGAGTCCGTATGACCCTTCATCTTCACCAGCCTCCGCATTCAAAGGATCATCCTCCGCCAACTCCAGCATGATGGCACCACCAAACACATCTTCCCTTCACCCCCCTTATCGGCATTCCGTAGGGATCGTTCCCTCCGGGACACCCTGGTCCACTCCTCCATCACCCCCTACATCTCAACCCCCTCCCATGGCACCTTCCCATGCAACCGCAGAAGGTGCAACACCTGCCCCTTCACTTCCTCTCTCCTCACCGTCCAAGGGCCCAAACACTCCTTTCAAGTGAAGCAGCATCTCACTTGCACTTCCCTCAATTTAGTCTACTGCATTCGTTGCTCCCCATGTGGTTTCCTCTACATTGGAGAGACCAAACGCAGACTGGGTGACCGCTTTGCAGAACACCTTCGGTCTGTCCGCAAGAATGACCCAGACCTCCCTGTCACTTGCCATTTTAACACTCCACCCTGCTCTCTTGCCCACATGTCCGTCCTTGGCTTGCTGCATTGTTCCAGTGAAGCCCAACGCAAACTGGAGGAACAACACCTCATCTTCCGACTAGGCACCTTACAGCCTTCCGGACTGAATATTGAGTTCAACAACTTCAGATCGTGAACTCTCTCCTCCATCCCCACCCCCTTTCCGATCCCCCCTTTTCCCAATAATTTATATAGATTTTTCTTTTTTCCACCTATTTCCATTATTTTTAAATGTATTTCCATCCATTGTTTTATCTCTACCTTTTAGCCTTTTTCGATTCCTTCACCCCACCCTCACTAGGGCTATCTGTACCTTGCTAGTCCTGCTTTCTACCCTTAAATAGCACATTCCTCAGATAATATCACCACCTTCAACACCTCTTTGACCTTTTGTCTGTGACATCTTTTGTCTATCTCCACCTATCACTGGCCCTCTATCCAGATCTACTTGTCCCACCCCCATTAACCCAGCTTATATTTCACCTCTCTTCTATTTTTACTTAGTTCTGATGAACAGTCATACGGATTTGAAACGTTAACTGTGTTCCTCTCTGCAGATACTGCCAGACCTGCTGAGTTTTTCCAGGTATTTTTATTTTTGTTTTCAATTTCCAGCATTTTTCCCAACAACTGATGTTGGGCTAACCAGCCCGTAATTCACACTCGCAGACACCCCCACACACAGACCCCCACACACAGACCCCCCCCACACGCAGACCCCCCCCCCACACGCAGACCCCCCCCCCACACGCAGACCCACCCCCACACGCAGACCCCCCCCACATGCAGACCCCCCCCACACGCAGACCCCCCCCCCACACGCAGACCCCCCCCCCACACGCAGACCCCCCCCCACACACAGACCCCCCCCCACACACAGAGACCCCCCCCCCCACACGCAGACCCCCCCACACGCAGACCCCCCCACACGCAGACCCCCCCACACGCAGACCCCCCCACACGCAGACCCCCACACACACGCAGCCCCCTCACACACGCAGCCCCCCCCCACACACAGACCCCCCCACACAGACCACACACACGCAGACCCCCACACACGCAGACCCCCCACACACGCAGACCCCCAAACACGCAGACCCCCCGCACATGCAGACCCCCCCCACACACGCAGACCCCCCACACACGCAGACCCCCCGCACATGCAGACCCCCCCACACACGCAGACCCCCACACACACACAGACCCCCCCACACACGCAGACCCCCACACACGCAGACCCCCCCCACACACGCAGACCCCCCACACATGCAGAACCCCCACACACACAGACCCCCACACACACGCAGCCCCCCCCCACACACACGCAGCCCCCCCCCACACACACGCAGCCCCCCCCCACACACACGCAGCCCCCCCCCACACACAGACTCCCCACACACGCAGACCCCCCCACACACGCAGACCCCCCCCCCACACACAGACTCACCCCACACGCAGCCCCCCCCACACACATGCAGCCCCCCCCCACACACACGCAGCCCCCCCACACACACGCAGCCCCCCCCAACACACACCGCCAAACCCCCACACACGCAGACTCCCCCCACACGCAGACCCCCCCACACACGCAGACCCCCCCCCACACGCAGACCCCCCCCACACGCAGACCCCCCCCACACGCAGACCCCCCCCACACGCAGACCCCCCCACACGCAGACCCTCCCACAACACCTACTCTACCCAGTGCCCTCCGCACCTAACAGCCATTGCACCCACCACATTCAGCATCTGACTGGTGCAGGGTTCACTCACACCTCTCTCACTCCAGCCTGGAGCTCAACAATCCAAAGGTAGTAATCTCGCAAACTGCAGAAACCTCTTCTCACTTCTGGACATAACATCTAAAACTCTATCTCTGTGCAACAGACAATGACCCTCCCTCTTCTCCCCTTCTCTCCCTTTGTCACTCTTTCCACTCTATTCCTCTCTCTCTCCTTCCCTCTCTCTGGCCTCCCCCTGCTCTGTACCTGACGCTCTCGTGTCGGTACATGTACATGGTGTTGAATTGCTGGAGCTCCTTCGTCTCCTTGTCCTTTTTCATGTCGTTTAACATCTCATCTGCAATGTGCTTCGGTAGGATAGAGAGAAGGAGACGTTCCTGGAAAAGGACAAAATATGATGAAGGGAAGACTCCAAGCAATAACAGGAGGGTGTTGAGGGGAGACTTAGGGCTGAATTTTGCCACCGAGGTGGGTTCGGAGGTGAGCGGGTGTGAAGATCCAGGACAGCGCGTCAATGTAGTCCCACCTCAGGCTGAGTTTCCCAGGGGAGGTTGCCACAGGAATCAGCATTCTGCCCCACTTAGGGGCATTTACAGAACCTGCCAAAATGCTGCCAGCAATGGGGCAACCACCACCACCCCCCCCCCAACCCCACCCCACCCCCACCCACCTCCCCGAATCCAGAAATAAGTTGGGGGAGGGGAGAGGGGAGGGGATGAGATAAAGGGAAGAGGATGAGGGGTGGATAGAGGAGGGGAGGGGAGGGGTGGATATGGGAAGGGAGGATACAGGAGGGGAGGGGGAGGGGAGGATATGGGAGGGGAGGATACGGGAGGGAGGATACAGGAGGGGAGGGGAGGATACAGCAGGTGAGGATACGGGAGGGGAGGATACGGGAGGGAGGGTACGGGACGGGAGGGGAGGATACGGGAGGGGAGGGGAGGATATGGGAGGGGAGGATACGGGAGGGGGAGGGGAGGATACGGGAGGGGAGGGGAGGGGAGGATACGGGAGGGGAGGATACGGGAGGGGGAGGATACGGGAGGGGAGGATACGGGAGGGGAGGATACGGGAGGGGAGGATATGAGGAGGGGAGGGGAGGGGTACAGGAGGGAGGATACAAGAAGGGTGGGTATGGCAGGGAGGATACGGGAGGGGAGGGGAGGAGAGGCAAGAGGAGGATATGGGAGAGAGGATACGGGAGGGGAGGGTATGGGAGGGAGGATACGGTAGGGGAGGGTACAGGAGGGAGGATACGGGAGGGGAGGGTACAGGAGGGAGGATACGGGAGTGGAGGGGGAGGATACGAGAGGGGAGGGGAGCGGGAGGAAAAGGGAGAGAGGATCTGAGAGGGGAGTTGGTGGAAGGAGAAGGGAGGGGCTGGGAAGGGGAGTAGCTGGGAAGGGGACCGGGTGGGTGAGAGAGGGGATTGTCAGGGGGGAGGGGAGGGCGCTGAGAGGGACGGGAAGGGTCCAAATGAAGTACAGGCTGGACCTGGAGTGGGGTCTGTTCCCTGATGCTAGGAGCAGCTCATTCTCCTGAGAGAAGCAGCCAGTTAGAGACAATGACCAGGAACCAGAGGCAATGAGAATTATCCAATGTTGAGTGAGATACATGGTCAAAGCCATGGGATCTGGGAGCAGATTGAAAGAATGAGAAAAGTCTCTGATTAGGCGTAATGTTTAGGTGTAGAACGAGAATATTTATTAAGTACTTTGTATCAGTGTTTACTGACGAGGAATTGAATAAAATATCAGAAGTGGAGATGGTGGATGTAATGGCTGGTGTGAAAATTGAGTGGCAGGTTGCACTGGAAAGGCTGGCTATGTATAGAGTGGGTAAGTCACCTGGTTGAGATGGCTTTTATCCCAGGATTTTAAGGGATGCGAGAGTGGAGAGGGTGGAAGGGCCATAATCTTCCAAACTTTCCCAGATACAGGGGAAGTTCCAGAGGATTGGAAAGTGGCGAATGTGTCGCCCTTATTCAAGAAAAGGTGTGGACATTCCCAGTAATCACAGACCAGTCCGTTAAACATCAGTAATGGGTAAGGATTTAGAAACAATAATCAGGGAAAAATCAATAAGCACTTGGAGAGATTTGAGTTAATTAAGGAGAGCCAGCACAGATTTGTGAAAGGGAGATTGTGTTTGACTAATCGAATTGAATTTTTTGATGAAGTAACAGAGAAGGTTGATGAAGAGAATGTGGTGGATGTTGTTTATATGGATTTTAAGAAAACATTCAACAAAGTTCCACATAAAAGGCTGGTGAACAAAACTGAGGCTCACAGTACAGTAAGGTCAAAGGCAAATAGGGTCAGTGATAAAAGAGTTGGTTTGAGAACAGAGAACAGTGGGTTGTGGTAAATGGGTTATTCTTTAGATTAGATGAGAGAGACAGTGGTGTTTCCCAAGGGTCCAGGATAGAAGCACAATGTTTTCCTGCCACTGGAATTACAGAGTCAAATTTCAACATAGGCTGATGATATCAAACTTGGAGATGTAGCAAACAGTGAGGATGAGACCTATCGAGTGCAATAGTACCTAGATAAGGGGGGCAGAATGGGCAGTCAAGTAGCTGATGTAATTTAATACAGGGAAGAGTGAGATGATGCATTTTGGCAGGAGGGTTAGGGAGAGACTTCACGGGCAGCACCTTTGGGTCATTGGGCAGGTGCAGTGGGTGGGCCCAGGAGTGATCGGCCCCTAACCGGCCAATTAACAGCCAGCCAGCGTTGGCAGGGTGGGGGGGAGGGTGAGCACGGGGGGTGGGGGGAGGGTGAGCACGGGGGGTTGAGGGTGAGGGTGGGGGTGGGGGGAGGTTGGGCGTGGGGGAGGGTGAGCACGGTGGGGGGGGGTGATTATGGGGGTGGGGGGATGGAGTGGGGGGGGGGGTGCCCACTGAAAGCCCCCTGAAGGCAGAGCCGCCACCTCTGGGTGCTGAAGTATTTAAAACCACCAAATATTTATAAACGCAGAAAAAAATGTCCACACATCGTACTCACTCACCTAAACATATACATTATACTAAACATATATATATTATATAGTTCATATTACATATTATATATTACATATATATTAACCTAAACATATACATTAGAAAAATTCTGCTCAAACATTTTCAATTTTTTGTAACCTAATTCCAGAAACCTCACTCGCCTGTGGATGAGGTTTCCAGGAAAATCTAACAGCTGCCTGGGCAATTCACCCACCCGTTAATCATACCATTGGAAAGTCGCTGTTAATTAATACTTTAATGGTTTAATAGGCCTCTTAACTGTCGGCGGGCGCACTGCCAACTCTGGCACACACTCACTGACCAAAACATCGGGTGAGTTCCCGTCCGGATCACACACTAGTTTAGACCCGATCGAGTCGGGCGTGCACACACCCACAGGACCCAAACTTCTCCCCAGTGATAAAGTTATAAAGGGCGGATTTCAGGTCCACCTGCTGCAACACTGGAAATTCCTGCCCTAAGTCAATGGACCTTCTGCTGTTCCCTCAACATTCCTGTCCCGTCTGTGATGATTCCTGTAGCGGGTGAGATGGGAAGATGCTGCCCAAAGGATGTGCAGGAACAAAGGAACCTTGAGATTCATTGCACAGATCCTTAAAGATGACAGGACAGTTAGCAAAGCACATGGAACCTTGGACTTCATAACAGGCATTGAGTACAAAAGCTGGTAAGTTTCCCTGGACCTTTATAAAGCTGGTTAGACCACAACTAGAATACCACATCCAGCTCCACTCACCACGCTTTAGGAAGGATATAAGAGGTGCGGGAGAGATTGACCAGAATAATTCCATTCATGTGGAATTTTAATTATAAGATCAGATTGGAGAAGCTGGGGTTGTTGTCCTTGGAGCTAAGGGGATTGAGGGGAGGCTTGGTAGAGGGGTACAAGATGATGACAGGTTTAGATAAGGTAGACAAAGAAAATCAGTTCCCATTGGCTGATGCTACAAAGACTGGGGGACACAGGTTTAAGATTTTGGGAAGGAGGTGCAGGAGGAATGTGAGGAAGTTAAAGAAAAAGTTAACACAAGTGGTAATGAGCTGGAGCTCTCTGCCTGTCAGGTTGGTGGAAGCGGAGATGATCAATGATTTCAAAAGGAAATTACATGGGCAGTTGTAGGAGATACAGGGGGAGAATGAGGCTGATTGGATTGCTTGACAGGGAGCCAGCAGGATAGAATGGGCCCAATGGCCTCCTTTTGTGCGGAAACAACTTGCTGACAGGGGTACAGTGAGAGGATAATCTGCGATGCTCCAGATCAAGAGCTGAGCTGCACGCTGACAGTTGCTCCTGATTGGACACAGTGTGGATAACAGCTCTCTCAGTTGTACCAACTACAGCACAGGGGAACCAGGAAGCCATTAGGAGAGTTTACTATCACGCATTCTACCCCTGATGACAATACTAAAGTCGCTGCAGCACAACATGTAAACAGAAAAGGCAAGCAAGGGAATATTTTACAGGAAGACAGGTCAAACTTTTAATGAGGCAGAGTTAAAGTCGCTGGTGTGCAGTAACCAATTAAAGAGTATAACGGTCCCAGGGAGACCAAAGCCCAGTTACCATGGCACAGAAATAATGTTCGTGGGACCTAGAGCAACAGTGCCTGTCTGAATGTTCAGTGAGTCATGACCACTGTTTGATGGGGACAGTGTAGAGGGAGTTTTACTCTATATCTAACCCCATGCTGTAGCGGTCCTGGGTGTGTTTGATGGGGACAGTGTAGAGGGAGTTTTACTCTGTATCTAACCCCGTGCTGTAGCTGTCCTGGGTGTGTTTGATGGGGACAGTGTAGAGGGAGCTTTACTCTGTATCTAACCCCGTGCTGTACCTGTCCTGGGAGTGTTTGATGGGGACAGTGTAGAGGGAGATTTACTCTGTATCTAACCCCGTGCTGTACCTGTCCTGGGTGTGTTTGATGGGGACAGTGTAGAGGGAGTTTTACTCTGTATCTAACCCCGTGCTGTAGCTGTCCTGGGTGTGTTTGATGGGGACAGTGTAGAGGGAGCTTTACTCTGTATCTAACCCCATGCTGTACCTGTCCTGGGAGTGTTTGATGGGGACAGTGTAGAGGGAGATTTACTCTGTATCTAACCCCGTGCTGTACCTGTCCTGGGAGTGTTTGATGGGGACAGTGTAGAGGGAGATTTACTCTGTATCTAACCCCGTGCTGTACCTGTCCTGGGAGTGTTTGATGGGGACAGTGTAGAGGGAGCTTTACTCTGTATCTAACCCCGTGCTGTACCTGTCCTGGGAGTGTTTGATGGGGACAGTGTAGAGGGAGCTTTACTCTGTATCTAACCCCGTGCTGTACCTGTCCTGGGAGTGTTTGATGGGGACAGTGTAGAGGGAGTTTTACTCTGTATCTAACCCCATGCTGTACCTGTCCCGGGAGTGTTTGATGGGGACAGTGTAGAGGGAGCTTTACTCTGTATCTAACCCCGTGCTGTACCTGTCCTGGGAGTGTTTGATGGGGACAGTGTAGAGGGAGCTTTACTCTGTATCTAACCCCGTGCTGTACCTGTCCTGGGAGTGTTTGATGGGGACAGTGTAGAGGGAGCTTTACTCTGTATCTAACCCCGTGCTGTACCTGTCCTGGGAGTGTTTGATGGAATTTTCTCTGTTGGTTCTATGTGAGGGATGTGAATTGTAAGGAAGTGATGGAGTAAGAAAGACTTCATTTTTTCTGTAAGTGAGGAGTTCATGGGCTTTTGAAGAGATATTGAAGATGAGAAATGGAATAGATAACAGCAGAGTCATCAATTCCACTGATTCAGAAACAGGCAAAACAAAGTTGTGATTCCCGACAAGCAGCAGGTACAGAATTGGGAGATGAAACAGAAGTTAATTCTGTCGAGTGTAGAAAATGAGAAATGTCCTACACTATTACTGAAAAGGGATTGCAAAACTGTCTGGGGAAATTGGGATTAGTTTGGGGAGTGCACGATGCTGGGGTTATGTGAGACTCAGCGCCAGGAACGGGGTAAATTCAGTGTGAGTGAGAGGAGTAACCTCTTGTGGTAATGTTTCTCCATTTTCTGCTGTCCAGTTGCAGGAGTTAGACAGAGCGGCCTATCATCAGAATCTCATGGATTATGTCTCTCCACTGAATATTTCCAAAAATATCCCCAGCTCCCTCACCTGCTGCTGGCTCTGTTCCTCCAGATTGAGTTTAACCTCCAGAGATTGCCGCGCCTCTAGGAAGGCTTTGCGATGCTTGCGATCTGCCATATAGTAAGACATGATCCCAACAGTGATGGCACCGAGGTAGATACTGATGTTGGCCAAAAGCTAATAGAGAAGAAAATTACACACCAGTTGGTTAAAAAGCTCATTAAAATGTTGAACACATAGGAATTGTTACCATCGCACACCTTTTGGTCAATCACTGGACAACAAAGGGGAGATGGTGACGTAATGGTAATGTCACTGAACTATAGAACCATAGAAAAGCTACGGTGCAGAAAGAGGCCATTCAGCCCATCGTGTCTGTGACAACCAAAAAGAGAGAAAAGAAACTAGCTGCTCATTCTAATCCCACTTTCCAGCACCTGCTCCTTGCAGGTCACAGCACTTCAGATGCAGACCCAGGTACCTTTTAAATGAATTGAGCATTTCAGCCTCAACCACCAACTTAGTGAATTCCAGACAGCCACCATCCTCTGGGTGAAACGGTTTTGCCTCATGTCCCCTCTAATCCTTCTACCAATCACTTTAAATCTCTGCCCCCTGGTAATTGACCCCTCAGCTCAGGGAAACACATCTTTCCTGTCTACCCTATCTAGGCCCCTCAGAATTTTCCACACCTGAGTTAGATCACCCCTCAGCCTCCTCTACTCTAAGGAAAACAACCCCAGCCGATCCAATCTCTCCTCATAGCTGCAATTTTCAAGCCCTGGCAACATTCTTATAAATCTCCTCTGCGCTCTCTCCAGAGCAATTATGTCCTTCCTATAATGTGGTGACCAGAACTCTACACAAAATTCCAGCTGTAGCCTAACCAGCATTTTATACGATTCAATCATTACATCCCTGCTTTTGTATTCAATACCTCACCCAATAAAGGAAAGTATTCCACAAACTTTCTTCACTGGATGAATAATCCAGAAACCCAAACCATTGCTCTGGTGGAACTTAAATTCAGCAAATAGATCTGGAATTGAAAAGCAAGTCTCAGTAACAATGACCATAAAACCATTGTCGATTGTTGCAAAAACCCATCCAGTTCATTAATGCCTATTTAGGGAAGGAAATCAGCCATCCAGTTAGATTACAGTCTGTAACTCACTCCTGGGTATCTGTTATTCTATGTATAAACCACCCTGATCCCCTCGATTAGATTCCAGACTGTAACTCACTCCCGGGTATCTGTTATTCTATGTATAAACCACCCCAAACCCCTCGATTAGATTCCATTCCGTATCTCACTCCTGGGTATCTGTTATTCTATGTATAAACCACCCCAAACACCTCGATTAGATTCCAGAATGCAACTCACTCCCGGGTATCTGTTATTCTATATATAAACAACCCCAAACCCCTTGATTAGATTCCAGTCGGTAAATTCACTCCCGGGTATCTGTTATTCAACATATAAAACACCCCGAACCCCTCGATGAGATTCCAGTCTGTAAGTCACTCCCGGGTATCTGTTATTCTATATGTAAACCACCCTGATACCCTCGATTAGATTCCAGTCTGTAACTCACTCCCGGGTATCTGTTATTCTATATATAAACCACCCCAACCCCTCGATGAGATTCCAGTCTGTAAGTCACTCCCGGGTATCTGTTATTCTATATGTAAACCACCCTGATACCCTCGATTAGATTCCAGTCTGTAACTCACTCCCGGGTATCTGTTATTCTATATATAAACCACCCCAACCCCCTCGATTAGATTCCAGTCTGTAACATCACTCCGGGGTATCTGCTATTCTATATAGAAAATGCCCCGAATCCCTCAATTAGATTCCAGTCTGTAACTCACCCCCGGGTATCTGTTATTCTATATATAAACCACACCGAACCACTCGATTAGATTCCAGTCAGTAACTCACTCCCAGGTATCAGTTATTCTATATATAAACCACTCCGAACCTCACGATTAGATTCCAGTCGATATCTCACACCCAGGTTCTGTTATTCTATGTATAAACGACTCTGATCCCCTGAATTAGATTCCAATCTGTAACTCACTCCTGGGTGTCTGTTATTCTATATATAAACCACCCACGAACCCCGCTATTAGATTCCAGTCTGTAACTCACTCCTGGGTATCTGTTATTCTATATATAAACCACCCTGAACCCCTTGAGTTGATTCCAGTCTGTAACTCACCCCCGGGTAACTGTTATTCTACATATAAACCCCCCTGATCCCCTCGATTAGATTCCAGTCTATAACTCACACCCGGGTATCTGTTATTCGATATATAAAACCCCCCCAAACCCTGGATTAGGTTCCAGTCTGTAACTCACTCCCGGGTATCTGTTATTCTATATATAAACCACAACGAACCCCTCGATTAGATTCCAGTCTGTAACTCATTCCCGGGTATCTGTTAATCAATATATAAACCACCCCGAACCCCTTGAGTTGATTCCAGTCTGTAACTCACCCCCGGGTAACTGTTATTCTATACATAAACCACACCGAACCCCTCAATTACATTCCAATCAGTAACTCACTCCCGGGTATCTGTTATTCTATATATAAACCACCCCGAACGTCACGATTAGATTCCAGTCTGTACCTCATTCCCGGGTAACTGTTATTCCAAATGTAAACCACCCTGATACCCTCGATTAGATTCCAGTCTGTAACTCACTCCCGGGTATCTGTTATTCTATATGTAAACCACCCTGATACCCTCAATTAGATTCCAGTCTGTAACTCACTCCCGGCTATCTGTTATTCTATATATAAACCACCCCAACCCCCACGATTAGATTCCAGTCTGTAACCTACTCCCGGGTATCTGTTATTCTATATATAAACCAGCCCAACCCCCTCGATTAGATCCCAGTCTGTAACATCACTCCGGGGTATCTGCTATTCTATATAGAAAATGCCCCGAATCCCTCAATTAGATTCCAGTCTGTAACTCACCCCCGGCTATCTGTTATTCTATATATAACCCAGCCCCGAAACCCTCTATTAGATTCCAGTCAGTAACTCACTCCCGGGTATCTGTTATTCAATATATAGACCAGCCGAACCCTTCGATTAGATTCCAGTCTGTAACTCACACCTGGGTATCTGTTATTCTACATATAAGCCACCCCGAACCCCTCGATTATATTCCAGTCTGTAACTCACTCCCGGGTATCTGTTATTCTATATATAAACCACCCCGAACCCCTCGATTAGATTCCAGTCTGTAACTCACTCCTGGGTATCAGTTATTCTATATATAAACCACCCTGATCCTCTCAATTAGATTCCAGACTGTAACTCACTCCTGGGTATCTGTTATTCTACATATAAAACACCCCGAAACCCTTGATTAGATTCCAGTCGGTAACTCACTCCCGGGTATCTGTTATTCAACATATAAAACAGCCCGAACCCCTCGATTAGATTCCAGACTGTAACTCACTCCTGGCTAATTGTTATTGAACATATAAACCCCCCGAAACCCTCGATTAGATCCCAGACTGTAACTCACTCCCGGGTACCTGTTATTCTATATATAAACCCCCCGAACCCTTTGATTAGATTCCAGTCTGTAACTCACTCCCAGGTATCTGTTATTCTATATATAAACCACCCCGAACCCTTTGATTAGATTCCAGTCTGTAACTCACCACCAGGTATCTGTTATTCTATATATAAACCACCATGAACCCCTCGATTAGATTCCAGTCTGTAACTCATTCCTGGGTATCTGTTATTTTATATATAAACCACCCCGAACCCCTCGATTAGATTCCAGTCTGTAACTCACTCCTGGGTATCTGTTATTCTATATCTAAACCACCCCAATCCTCACGATTAGATTCCAGTCTGTACCTCACTCCCGGGTATCTGTTATTCTATATGTAAACCACCCTGATCCCTTCGATTAGGTTCCAGTCTGTAACTCACTCCCGGGTATCTGTCATTCTATATGTAAACCACCCCGAACCCCTCGATTACATTCCAGTCTCTAACTCATTTCCGGGAATCTGCTATTCTATATCTAAACCACCCTGATCCCCTCGATTAGATTCCAGTATGTAACTCACTCCTGGGTATCTGTGATTCTATATATAAAACACCCCTGATCCCCTCGATTAGATTCCAGTCTGTAAATCACCACCGGGTATCTGTTATTCTAATTATAAACCACCCCAAACGCCTCGATTAGATTCCAGTATGTAACTCACTCCCAGGTATCGGTTATTCTATATATAAACCACCCCGAACCCCTCGATAAGATTCCAGTCTGTAACTCATCCCCGGGTATCTGTTATTCTATTTATAAACCACCCCGAACGCCTCGATTAGATTCCAGTCGGTAACTCACTCCCGGGTATCTGTTATTCTATACATAACCCCGCCCAAACCCCTTGATTAGATTCCAGTCTGTAACTCACTCCTAGGTGTCTGTTATTCTATATATAAACCACCCCGAACCCTTTGATTAGATGCCAGTCTGTAACTCACTGTTAACTATCTGTTATTCTATATATAAACCACCCCGAACCCCTCGATTAGGTTCCAGTCTGTAACTCACTCCCGGGTATCTGTCATTCTATATGTAAACCACCCCGAACCCCTCGATTACATTCCAGTCTCTAACTCATTTCCGGGAATCTGCTATTCTATATCTAAACCACCCTGATCCCCTCGATTAGATTCCAGTCTGTAGCTCACTCCCGGGTATCTGTTATTCTATATATAAACCCCCACGAACCCCTCGATTAAACTCCAAACTGTACCTCACACCCAGGTATCTGTTATTCTATATGTGAACCACCCCGAACCCTTTGATTAGATTCCAGTCTGTAACTCACTACCAGGTATCTGTTATTCTATATATAAACCACTCCGAACACCTCAATTAGATTCCAGTATGTAACTCATTCCCGGGTATCAGTTATTCTATATATAAAACATCCCGAAGTCCTCAATTAGATTCCAGTCTGTAACTCACTCCCGGGTATATGTTATACTATATATAAACCACAACGAACCCCTCACTTAGGTTCCAGTCTGTAACTCACCCTCGGGTGTCTGTTATTCTATGTATAAACCCCCCCAAACCCCTTGATTAGATTCCAGTCTGTAACTCACTACCAGGTATCTCTTATTCTATATATAAACCACCCCGAACGCCTCGATTAGATTCCAGTCTGTAACTCACTACCAGGTATCTGTTATTCTATATATAAACCACCCTGAACCCCTCGATTAGATTCCAGTCTGTAACTCACTCCTAGGTTTCTGTTATTCTATATATAAACCATCCCGAACCCTTTGATTAGATTCCAGTCTGTAACTCACTACCAGGTATCTGTTATTCTATATATAAACCACACGGATCCCTCGATTAGATTCCAGTCTGTAACTCACTACCAGGTATCTGTTATTCTATATATAAACCACCCTGAACCCCTCAATTAGATTCCAGTCTGTAACTCATTCCCGGGTATCTGTTATTTTATATATAAACCACCCCGAAGCCCTCAATTAGATTCCAGTCTGTAAGGCACTCCCGGGTATCTGTTATTCTATATATAAAGCACCCCGAACCCCTCGATTAGATTCCAGTCTGTAACTCACTCCCGGGTATCTGTTATTCTATATATAAAGCACCCCGAACCCCTCGATTAGATTCCAGTCTGTAACTCACTCCCGGGTATGTGTTATTCTATATATAAACCACCCCGAACCCCGCGATTAGATTCCAGTCTGTAACTCACTCCCGGGTATCTGTTATTCTATATATAAACCATCCCGAACCTCACGATTAGATACCAGTCTGTACCTCACTCCCGGGTTTCTGTTATTCTATATGTAAATCACCCTGATCCCTTCGATTAGATTTCAGTCTGTAACTCACTCCTGGGTATCTGTCATTCTATATGTAAACCACCCCGAACCCCTCGAATACATTCCAGTCTGTAACTCATTTCCGGGAATCTGCTATTCAACATATAAACCACCCTGAACACCTCGATTAGATTCCAGTATGTAACTCAATCCTGGGTATCTGTGATTCTATATATAAAACACCCCTGATCCCCTCGATTACATTCGAGTCTGTAACTCACCCCCGGGTATTTGTTATTCTAGTTATAAACCACCCCGAACGCCTTGATTAGATTCCAGTCTGTAACTCATTCCCGGGTATATGTTATTCTATATATAAACCACCCCGAACCCCTCGATTAGATTCCAGTCTGTAACTCACTCCCGGGTATCTGTTATTCTATATATAAACCACACCGAAGCCCTCAATTAGATTCCAATCTGTAACTCACTCCCGGGTATCTGTTATTCTATATATATAAACCACAACGAACCCCACAATTAGATTCCAGTCTGTAACTCACCCTCGGGTATCTGTTATTCTATATATAAACCCCCCCAAACCCCTTGATAAGATTCCAGTCTGTAACTCACCCTCGGGTATCTGTTATTCTATATATAAACCACAACGAACCCCTTGATTAGATTCCAGTCTGTAACTCACCCTCGGGTATCTGTTATTCTATATATAAACCCCCCTGATCCCCTCAATTAGATTCCGATCTGTAACTCACTCCCGGGTATCTGTTATTTTATATATAGACCCCACCAAACCCCTTGATTAGATTCCAGTCTGTAACGCACTACCAGGTATCTGTTATTCTATATATAAACCACCCGGATCCCTCGATTAGATTTCAGTCTGTAACTCACTCCTAGTTGTCTGTTATTCTATATATAAACCACCCTGAACCCCTCGAAAAGATTACAGTCTGTAACTCACTACCAGGTATCTGTTATTCTATATATAAACCACCCTGAACCCCTCGATTAGATTCCAGTCTGTAACTCATTCCCGGGTATCTGTTATTTTATATATAAACCACCCCGAAGCCCTCGATTAGATTCCAGTCTGTAAGTCACTCCCGGGTATCTGTTATTCTATATATAAAGCACCCCGAACCCCTCGATTAGATTCCAGTCTGTAACTCACTGCAGGGTATATGTTATTCTATATATAACCCACCCCGAACCCCTCGATTAGATTCCAGTCTGTAACTCAATTCCGGGTATCTGTTATTCTATATATAAACCCCAGTGATCCCCTCGATTAGATTCCAGTCTGTAACTCACTCCCGGGTATCTGTTATTCTATTTATAAACCACCCTGAACGCCTCGATTAGATTCCAGTCTGTAACTCACTCCCGGGTACCTGTTATTCTATATATAAACCACCCTGATCCCCTTGATTAGATTCCAGTGTGTAACTGACCCTCAGATATATGTTATTCTATATATAAAAACCCCCAAAACCCTTGATTAGATTCCAGTCCGTAACTCACTCCTGGGTATTTGGTATTCTATATATAAAGCATCCCGACCCCTCGATTAGATTCCAGTCGGTAACTCACTCCCGGGTATCTGTTATTCAACATATAAAACAGCCAGAACCCCTCGATTAGATTCCAGGCTGTAACTCACTCCCGGGAATCTGTTATTCTATATATAAACCACCCCGAACCCTTTGATTAGATTCCAGTCTGTAACTCACCACCAGGTATCTGTTATTCTATATATAAACCACCCCGAACCCCTCGATTAGATTCCAGTCTGTAACTCATTCCTGGGTATCTGTTATTTTATATATAAACCACCCCGAACCCCTCGATTAGATTCCAGTCTGTAACTCACTCCCGGGTATCTGTTATTCTATATATAAACCACCCCGAACCCCTCGATTAGATTCCAGTCTGTAACTCACTCCCGGGTATCTGTTATTCTATATGTAAACCATCCCGAACCTCACGATTAGATACCAGTCTGTACCTCACCCTCGGGTATCTGTTATTCTATATATAAACCCCCCTGATCCCCTCAATTAGATTCCGATCTGTAACTCACTCCCGGGTATCTGTTATTTTATATAAAGACCCCACCAAACCCCTTGATTAGATTCCAGTCTGTAACTCACTCCTAGGTGTCTGTTATTCTATAAATCAACCACCCCGAACCCTTTGATTAGATTCCAGTCTGTAACTCACTACCAGGTATCTGTTATTCTATATATAAAGCACCCCGAACCCCTCGATTAGATGCCAGTCTGTAACTCACTCCCGGGTATCTGTTATTCTATATATAAACCAACCCGAACCTCACGATTAGATATCAGTCTGTACCTCACTCCCAGGTTTCAGTTATTCTAAATGTAAATCACACTGATCACTTCGATTAGATTACAGTCTGTAACTCACTTCCGGGTATCTGTTATTCTATATATAAACCACCCCGAACCCCTCGATTAGATTCCAGCCTGTAACTCACTCCAGGGTATCTATCATTCTATATATAAACCACCCCGAACCACTCGATTACATTCCAGTCTCTAACTCATTTCCGGGAATCTGCTATTCTATATCTAAACCACCCTGATCCCCTTGATTAGATTCCAGTCAGTAACTGACCCTCAGGTATATGTTATTCTATATATAAACCTCCCCGACCCCTCGATTAGATTCCAGTCTGTAACTCACTCCCGGGTATCTGTTATTCTATATAGAAGCCCCCCCAAACCCCTTGATTAGATTCCAGTCTGTAACTCACTCCCGGGTATCTGTTATTCTATATATAAACCACCCCGAACGCCTCGATTAGATTCCAGTCTGTAACTCACTGCAGGGTATATGTTATTCTATATATAACCCACCCCGAACCCCTCGATTAGATTCCAGTCTGTAACTCAATTCCGGGTATCTGTTATTCTATATATAAACCCCAGTGATCCCCTCGATTAGATTCCAGTCTGTAACTCACTCCCAGGTATCTGTTATTCTATTTATAAACCACCCTGAACGCCTCGATTAGATTCCAGTCTGTAACTCACTCCCGGGTACCTGTTATTCTATATATAAACCCCCCTGATCCCCTTGATTAGATTCCAGTGTGTAACTGACCCTCAGATATATGTTATTCTATATATAAAAACCCCCAAAACCCTTGATTAGATTCCAGTCCGTAACTCACTCCTGGGTATTTGGTATTCTATATATAAACCATCCCGACCCCTCGATTAGATTCCAGTCTGTAACTCATTCCCGGGTATCTGTTATTCTATATATAAACCCGCCCAAACCCCTTGATTAGATTCCAGTCTGTAACTCACCCTCAGGTATCTGTTATTCTATATATAAACCACCCCGAACCCCTCAATTAGATTCCAGTCTGTAAGACACTCCCGGGTATCTGTTATTCTATATATAAACCACCACGAACCGATCGATTAGATTCCAGTCTGTAACTCACTCCTGGGTATCTGTTATTCTACATCTAAACCACCCCAATCCTCACGATTAGATTCCAGGCTGTAACTCACTCCCGGGAATCTGTTATTCTATATATAAACCACCCCGAACCCTTTGATTAGATTCCAGTCTGTAACTCACCACCAGGTATCTGTTATTCTATATGTAAACCACCCTGATCCCTTCGATTAGATTTCAGTCTGTAACTCACTTCCGGGTATCTGTTATTCTATATATAAACCACCCCGAACCCCTCGATTAGGTTCCAGTCTGAAACTCACTCCCGGGTATCTGTCATTCTATATGTAAACCACCCCGAACCCCTCGATTACATTCCATTATCTAACTCATTTCAGGGAATCTGCTATTCTATATCTAAACCACCCTGATCCCCTCGATTAGATTCCAGTATGTAACTCACTCCTGGGTATCTGTGATTCTATATATAAAACACACCTGATCCCCTTGATTAGATTCCAGTCTGTAAATCACCACCGGGTATCTGTTATTCTAATTATAAACCACCCCGACCCCTCGATTAGATTCCAGTCTGTAACTCACTCCCGGGTATCTGTTATTCTATATATAAACCACCCCGAACCTCTCGATTAGATTCCAGTCTGTAAGTCACTCCCGGGTATCTGTTATTCTATATATAAACCACCCCGAACCCCTCGATTAGATTCGAGTCTGTAACTCACTCCCGGGTATCTGTTATTCTATATATAAACCACCCCGACCCCTCGATTAGATTCCAGTCTGTACCTCACTCCCGGGTATCTGTTATTCTATATATAAACCACCCCGAACCCCTCGATTAGATTCCAGTCTGTAACTCACTCCCGGGTATCTGTTATTCTAATTATAAACCACCCCGAACCCCTCGATAAGATTCCAGTCTGTAACTCATCCCCGGGTATCTGTTATTCTATATATAAACCACCCCGACCCCTCGATTAGATTCCAGTCTGTAACTCACTCCCGGGTATCTGTTATTCTATATATAAACCCGCCCAAACCCCTTGATTAGATTCCAGTCTGTAACTCACTCCTAGGTGTCTGTTATTCTATATATAAACCACCCCGAACCCCTCGATTAGATTCAAGAATGTAACTCATTCCCAGGTAACTGTTATTCTATATATAATCCCCACCGAACCCCTTGATTAGATTCCAGTCGATAACTCACTCCCGGGTATCTGTTATTCAACATATAAAACACCCCGAACCCCTCGATTAGATTCCAGTCTGTAACTCACACTCGGGTATCTGTTATTCTATATATAAACCCCCACGAACCCCTCGATTAGATTCCAGTCTGTAACTCACATCCGGGTATATGTTATTCTATATATAAACCACCCCGAACCCCTCAATTAGATTCCAGTCGGTAACTCACTCCCATGTATCTGTTATTCTATATATAAACCCACCCGAGCCCCTCAATTAGATTCCAGTCTGTAACTCACTCCTGGGTATCTGTTATTCAATATATAAACTCCCTGAACCCCTTGATTAGATTCCAGTCTGTAACTCACCCTCAGGTATCTGTTATTCTATGTATAAACCACCCCGAACCCCTCGATTAGATTCCAGTCGGTAACTCACTCCCGGGTATCTGGTATTCTATATATAAACCCACCAGATCCCCTCGATTAGATTGCAGTCTGGAACTCACTCCCGGGTATCTGTTATTCTATATATAAACCACCCCGAACCCCTTGATTAGATTCCAGTCTGTAACTCACTTCCGGGTATCTGTTATTCGATATATATAAACCCCATTGATCCACTCGATAAGATTCCAGTCTGTAACTCACTCCCGGGCATCTGTTATTCTATATAGAAGCCACAACGAACCCCTCGATTAGATTCCAGTCTGGAACTCACTCCCAGGTATCTGTTATTCTATATATAAACCACCTCGAACCCCTTGATTAGATTCCAGTCTGTAACTCACTTCCGGGTATCTGTTATTCTATATATATAAACCCCCCTGATCCACTCGATTAGATTCCAGTATGTAACTCACTCCCGTGTATCTGTTATTCTATTTCTAAACCACCCCGAACCCCTGGATTAGATTCCAGTCTGTAACTCACTCCCGGTTTTCTGTTATCTGTTATAATATATATAAACCACCACGAACCTCTCGATTAGATTCCAGTCTGTAACTCACCCCCGGGTATCTGTTATTCTATATAAAAACCACCCTTGATCGCCTCGTTTAGATTCCAGTATGTAACTCACTCCCGGGTATCTGTTATTCTATATATAACCCACCCCGAACCCCTCGATTAGATTCCAGTCTGTAACTCACTCCCGGGTATCTGTTATTCTAATTATAAACCACCCCGAACGCCTCGATTAGATTCCAGTCTGTAACTCACTCCCGGGTACCTGTTATTCTATATATAAACCACCCCGAACCCCTCGATTAGATTCCAGTCTGTAACTCACCCCCGGGTATCTATTATTCTATGTATAAACCACCCTGAACCCCTCAATTAGATTCCAGTGTGTAACTCACTCCCGGGTATCTGTTATTCTATATATAAACCCCCCTGAACCCGTCGATTAGATTCCAGTCTGTACCTCACTCCCGGGTATCTGTTATTCTATATATAAACCACCCCGAACCCCTCGATTAGGTTCCAGTCTGTAACTCACTTCCGGGTATCTGTTATTCTATATATAAAACACCCCTGATCCCCTCGATTTGATTCCAGTCTGTAACTCACCCCCGGGTATCTGTTATTCTATATATAAACCACCCCGAACTCCTCGATTAGATTCCAGTCTGGAACTCACCCCCGGGTATCTGTTATTCTATATATAAACCCCAAAAACCCATCACTTAGATTCCAGTCGGTAATCCACCCCAAGGTATCTGTTATTCTATACATAAACCCCCCTGATCCCTTCGATTAGATTCCAGTCTGTAACTCACTACCAGGTATCTGTTATTCTATATATAAACCACCTCGAACCCCTCGATTAGATTCCAGTCTTTAACTCAATCCCGGGTATCTGTTATTCTATATATAAAGCACCCCGAACCCCTTGATTAGATTCCAGCCTGTAACTCACTCCCGGATATCTGTTATTCAATGTATAAACCACCCTGATCCACTCAATTAGTTTCCAGTATGTAACTGACTCCCAGGTATATGTTATTCTATATATAATCCACTCCGAACCCCTTGAGTGGTTTCCAGTCATTACCTCACCCCTGGGTATCTGTTATTCTATATATAAACCACCCCGAACCCCTTGAGTAAATTCCAGTCTGTAACTCACCCCCAGGTATCTGTTATTCTACAAATAAACCACCCCGAAACCCTCTATCAGATTCCAGTCTGTAACTCACACCCGGGCATATGTTATTCTATATATAAACCCCCTGAACCCCTCTATTAGATTCCAGTCTGTAACTCACTCCCGGGTATCTGTTATTCTACATATAAACCCCCCAGAACCCTTGATTAGATTCCAGTCAGTAACTCACTCCCGGGTATCTGTTATTCAATGTATAAACCACCCTGATCCCCTCAATTAGTTTCCAGTCTGTAACTGACTCCCGGGTATATGATATACTATATAAACCACCCCGAACTCCATGAGTAGTTTACAGTCATTAACTCACCCCCGGGTATCTGTTATTCTATATATAAACCCCAAAAACCCATCACTTAGATTCCAGTCGGTAATCCACCCCAAGGTGTCTGTTATTCTATGTATAAACCACACTGATCCCCTCAATTAGATTCCACTATGTAACTCTCTCCCAGGTATCTGTTATTCTATATATAAACCACTCCGAACCTCACGATTAGATTCCAGCCTGTAACTCACTCCTGGGTATCTATTATTCAATGTATAAACCACCCTGATCCGCTCAATTAGTTTACAGTTGGTAACTGACTCCCAGGTATATGTTATTCTATATCTCATCCACCCCGAACCCCTTGAGTGGTTTCCAATCATTAACTCACCCCTGGGTATCTGTTATTCTACAAATAAACCACTCTGAGACCCTCACTCAGATTCCAGTCTGTAACTCACATCCGGGTATATGTTATTCTATATATAAACCACCCCGAACCCCTCAATTAGATTCCAGTCTGTAACTCACTCCTGGGTATCTGTTATTCCTCATATAAACCCCTACAAACCCCTTGATTAGACTCCAGTCTGTAACTCACTCCCAGGTATATGTTATACTATATATAAAACACCCCGAACCCCTCGATTAGATTCCAGTCGGTAACTCACTCCCGGGTATATGATATACTATATATGAACCACCCCGAACTCCATGAGTAGTTTACAGTCATTAACTCACCCCCGGGTATCTGTTATTCTATATATAAACCCCAAAAACCCATCACTTAGATTCCAGTCGGTAATCCACCCCGAGGTGTCTGTTATTCTATGTATAAACCACACTGATCCCCTCAATTAGATTCCACTATGTAACTCTCTCCCAGGTATCTGTTATTCTATATATAAACCACTCCGAACCTCACGATTAGATTCCAGTCTGTAACTCACTCCCGGGTATCTATTATTCAATGTATAAACCACCCTGATCCGCTCAATTAGTTTACAGTTGGTAACTGACTCCCAGGTATATGTTATTCTATATCTCATCCACCCCGAACCCCTTGAGTGGTTTCCAATCATTAACTCACCCCTGGGTATCTGTTATTCTACAAATAAACCACTCCGAGACCCTCACTCAGATTCCAGTCTGTAACTCACATCCGGGTATATGTTATTCTATATATAAACCACCCCGAACCCCTCAATTAGATTCCAGTCTGTAACTCACTCCTGGGTATCTGTTATTCCTCATATAAACCCCTACAAACCCCTTGATTAGACTCCAGTCTGTAACTCACTCCCAGGTATATGTTATACTATATATAAAACACCCCGAACCCCTCGATTAGATTCCAGTCGGTAACTCACTCCCGGGTATCTGTTATTCTATATATAAACCACCCCGTGCCCCTCAATTAGATTCCAGTCAGTAACTCACTCCCGGGTATCTGTTATTCTATATATAAACTCCCTGAACCCCTTGATTAGATTCCAGTCTGTAACTCACCCTCAGGTATCTGTTATTCTATATGTAAACCATCCCGAACCCCTCGATTAGATTCCAGTCGGTAACTCACTCCCGGGTATCTGGTATTCTATATATAAACCCCCCAGATCTCCTTGATTAGATTCCAGTCTGTAACTCACCCTCGGGTATCTGTTATTCTATATATAAACCCACTCAAACCCCTCGATTAGATTCCAGTCTGTAACTCACTTCCGGGTATCTGTTATTCGATATATATAAACCCCACTGATCCACTCGATAAGATTCCAGCCTGTAACTCACTCCCGGGTATCTGTTATTCTATTTCTAAACCACCCCGAACCCCTTGATTAGATTCCAGTCTGTAACTCACTCCCGGGCATCTGTTATTCTATATATAAGCCACAACGAACCCCTCGATTAGATTCCAGTCTGTAACTCACTTCCGGGTATCTGTTATTCTATATATATAAACCCCCCTGATCCACTCGATTAGATTCCAGTATGTAACTCACTCCCGGGTATCGGTTATTCTATATATAAACCACCCCAAACCTCTCGATTAGATTCCAGTCTGTAACGCAACCTCGGGTATCTGTTATTCTATATATAAACCCCCCTGATCCCCTCGATTAGATTCCAGTCTGTAACTCACTCCCGGGTATCTGTTATTCTATATATAAACCACCCCGAACCCCTCAATTAGATTCCAGTCTGTAACACACTCCCGGGTATATGTTATCCTATATATAAAACACCTCTGATCCCCTCGATTAGATGCCAGTCTGTAACTCACTCCTGGGTATCTGTTATTCTATATAAAAACCACCCTTGATCGCCTCGTTTAGATTCCAGTATGTAACTCACTCCCGGGTGTCTGTTATTCTGTTTATAAACCACCCCGAACGCCTCGATTAGATTCCAGTCAGTAACTCACCCCCGGTTATCTGTTATTCTATATATAAAACACCCCTGATCCCCTCGATTAGATTCCAGTCTGTAACTCACCCCCGGGTATCTGTTATTCTATATATAAACCACCCCGAACCCATCGATTAGATTCCAGTCTGGAACTCACACCCGGGTATCAGTTATTCTATATATAAACCACCCCAAACCCCTCGATTAGATTCCAGTCTGTAACGCAACCTCGGGTATCTGTTATTCTATATATAAACCCCCCTCATCCCCTCGATTAGATTCCAGTCTGTAACTCACTCCCGGGTATCTGTTATTCTATATATAAACCACCCCGAACCCCTCGATTAGATTCCAGTCTGTAACGCTCTCCCGGGTATCTGTTATTCTATATATAAACCACCCCGAACCCCTTGAGTAGATTCCAGTCTGTAACTCACTCCCAGGTATCTGTTATTCTACAAATAAACCACCCCAAAACCCTTGATTACATTCCAGTCTGTAACTCACACCCGGGTATATGTTATTCTTTATATAAACAACCCCGAACCCATCGATTAGATTCCAGTCTGTAACTCACTCCCGGGTATCTATTATTCAATGTATAAACCACCCTGATCCGCTCAATTAGTTTCCAGTTGGTAACTGACTCCCAGGTATATGTTATTCTATATATAATCCACCCCGAACCCCTTGAGTGGTTTCCAGTCATTAACGCACCCCCGGGTATCTGTTATTCTACAAATAAACCACCCCGAGACCCTCACTCAGATTCCAGTCTGTAACTCACATCCGGGTATATGTTATTCAATATATAAACCACCCCGATCCCCTCAATTAGATTCCAGTCTGTAAGAAACTCCCGGGTATCTGTTATTCGATATATATAAACCCCCCTGAGCCCCACAATTAGATTCCAGTCTGTAACTCACTCCCGGGCATCTGTTATTCTATATATAAACTCCCTGAACCCCTTGATTAGATTCCAGTTTGTAACTCACCCTTAGGTATCTGTTATTCTATATATAAACCACCCCGAACCCCTTGATAGATTCCAGTCTGTAACTCACTCCCGGGTATCTGTTATTCTATATATAAACCACCCCGAACCCCTTGATTAGATTCCAGTCTGTAACTCACTTCCGGGTATCTGTTATTCGATATATATAAACCGCACTGATCCACTCGATTAGATTCCAGTATGTAACTCACTCCCGGGTATCTGTTATTCTATTTCTAAACCACCCCGAACCCCTTGATTAGATTCCAGTCTGTAACTCACTCCCGGGTATCTTTTATTCTATATATAAACCACCCCGAACCCCTCGATTAGATTCCAGTCTGTAACTCACTCCCGGGTATCTGTTATTGTACATATAAACCACCCCGAACCCCTTGATTAGACTCCAGTCTGTAACTCACTTCCGGGTATCTGTTATTCTATATATATAAACACCCCTGATCCACTCGATTAGATTCCAGTATGTAACTCACTCCCGGTTATCTGTTATTCTATATATAAACCACACCTAACCCATTGATTAGATTCCAGTCTGTAACTCACTTCCGGGTATCTGTTATTCTATATATATAAACCCCACTGATCCACTCGATTAGATTCCAGTATGTAACTCACTCCCGGGTATCTGTTATTCAATGTATAAACCACCCCAAACCCCTTGATTAGATTCCAGTCTGTAACTCACTCCCGGGTATCTGTTATTCTATATATACACCACCCCGAACCCCTCGATTAGATTCCCGTCTGTAACTCACTCCCGGGTATCTGTTATTGTATATATAAACCACCCCGAACCCCTTGATTAGATTCCAGTCTGTAACTCACTTCCGGTTATCTGTTATTCTATATATGTATAAACCCCCCTGATCCACTCGATTAGATTCCAGTATGTAACTCACTACCAGGTATCTGTTATTCTATATATATATAAACCCCCCTGATCCACTCGATTATATTCCAGTCTGTAACTCACTCCCGGTTTTCTGTTATGTGTTATAATACATATAAACTACCTCGAACTCCTTGTTAGATTCCAGTCTGTAACTCACTCCTGGGTATCTGTTATTCTATATATAAACCACCCTTGATCACCTCGTTTAGATTCCAGTATGTAACTCCCTCTCGGGTGTCTGTTATTCTATATATAAACCACCCCGAAACCCTCGATTAGATTCCAGTCTGTAACTCACCCCCGGTTATCTGTTATTCTGTTTATAAACCACCCCGAACGCCTCGATTAGATTCCAGTCTGTAACTCACTCCTGGGTATCTGTTATTCTATATATAAACCACCCCGAACCCCTTGATTAGATTCCAGTCTGTAACTCACACCCGGGTATCTGTTATTCTATTTATAAACCACCCCGAACCCCTCGATTAGATTCCAGTCTGTATCTCACCCCCAGATATCTGTTATTCTATATATAAACCACCTCGAACCCCTCGATTAGATTCCAGTCTGTAACTCACTCCCGGGTATCTGTTATTCTATATATAAACCACCCCGAACCCCTCGATTAGATTCCAGTCTGTAACTCACTTCCGGGTATCTGTTATTCTATATATATAAACCCCCCTGATCCCCTCGATTAGATTCCAGTATGTAACTCACCCCCGGGTATCTGTTACTCTATATATAAACCATCTCGAACCCCTTGATTAGATTGCAGTCTGGAACTCACTCCCGGGTATCTGTTATTCTATATATAAACCACCCCGAACCCCTTGATTAGATTCCAGTCTGTAACTCACTTCCGGGTATCTGTTATTCGATATATATAAACCGCACTGATCCACTCGATTAGATTCCAGTATGTAACTCACTCCCGGGTATCTGTTATTCTATTTCTAAACCACCCCGAACCCCTTGATTAGATTCCAGTCTGTAACTCACTCCCGGGTATCTTTTATTCTATATATAAACCACCCCGAACCCCTCGATTAGATTCCAGTCTGTAACTCACTCCCGGGTATCTGTTATTGTACATATAAACCACCCCGAACCCCTTGATTAGACTCCAGTCTGTAACTCACTTCCGGGTATCTGTTATTCTATATATATAAACACCCCTGATCCACTCGATTAGATTCCAGTATGTAACTCACTCCCGGTTATCTGTTATTCTATATATAAACCACACCTAACCCATTGATTAGATTCCAGTCTGTAACTCACTTCCGGGTATCTGTTATTCTATATATATAAACCCCACTGATCCACTCGATTAGATTCCAGTATGTAACTCACTCCCGGGTATCTGTTATTCAATGTATAAACCACCCCAAACCCCTTGATTAGATTCCAGTCTGTAACTCACTCCCGGGTATCTGTTATTCTATATATACACCACCCCGAACCCCTCGATTAGATTCCAGTCTGTAACTCACTCCCGGGTATCTGTTATTCTATATATGTATAAACCCCCCTGATCCACTCGATTAGATTCCAGTATGTAACTCACTACCAGGTATCTGTTATTCTATATATATATAAACCCCCCTGATCCACTCGATTATATTCCAGTCTGTAACTCACTCCCGGTTTTCTGTTATGTGTTATAATACATATAAACTACCTCGAACTCCTTGTTAGATTCCAGTCTGTAACTCACTCCTGGGTATCTGTTATTCTATATATAAACCACCCTTGATCACCTCGTTTAGATTCCAGTATGTAACTCCCTCTCGGGTGTCTGTTATTCTATATATAAACCACCCCGAACCCCTCAATTAGATTCCAGTCTGTAACTCACTCCTGGGTATCTGTTATTCCTCATATAAACCCCTACAAACCCCTTGATTAGACTCCAGTCTGTAACTCACTCCCAGGTATATGTTATACTATATATAAAACACCCCGAACCCCTCGATTAGATTCCAGTCGGTAACTCACTCCCGGGTATCTGTTATTCTATATATAAACCACCCCGTGCCCCTCAATTAGATTCCAGTCAGTAACTCACTCCCGGGTATCTGTTATTCTATATATAAACTCCCTGAACCCCTTGATTAGATTCC
Organism: Isurus oxyrinchus; assembly: GCA_026770705.1. Lineage (NCBI taxonomy): Eukaryota > Metazoa > Chordata > Chondrichthyes > Lamniformes > Lamnidae > Isurus > Isurus oxyrinchus. Next base: position 95,381 of record JANJGN010001760.1, read on the forward strand.
AGTCTGTAACTCACCCTCAGGTATCTGTTATTCTATATGTAAACCATCCCGAACCCCTCGATTAGATTCCAGTCGGTAACTCACTCCCGGGTATCTGGTATTCTATATATAAACCCCCCAGATCTCCTTGATTAGATTCCAGTCTGTAACTCACCCTCGGGTATCTGTTATTCTATATATAAACCCACTCAAACCCCTCGATTAGATTCCAGTCTGTAACTCACTTCCGGGTATCTGTTATTCGATATATATAAACCCCACTGATCCACTCGATAAGATTCCAGCCTGTAACTCACTCCCGGGTATCTGTTATTCTATTTCTAAACCACCCCGAACCCCTTGATTAGATTCCAGTCTGTAACTCACTCCCGGGCATCTGTTATTCTATATATAAGCCACAACGAACCCCTCGATTAGATTCCAGTCTGTAACTCACTTCCGGGTATCTGTTATTCTATATATATAAACCCCCCTGATCCACTCGATTAGATTCCAGTATGTAACTCACTCCCGGGTATCGGTTATTCTATATATAAACCACCCCAAACCTCTCGATTAGATTCCAGTCTGTAACGCAACCTCGGGTATCTGTTATTCTATATATAAACCCCCCTGATCCCCTCGATTAGATTCCAGTCTGTAACTCACTCCCGGGTATCTGTTATTCTATATATAAACCACCCCGAACCCCTCAATTAGATTCCAGTCTGTAACACACTCCCGGGTATATGTTATCCTATATATAAAACACCTCTGATCCCCTCGATTAGATGCCAGTCTGTAACTCACTCCTGGGTATCTGTTATTCTATATAAAAACCACCCTTGATCGCCTCGTTTAGATTCCAGTATGTAACTCACTCCCGGGTATCTGTTATTCTGTTTATAAACCACCCCGAACGCCTCGATTAGATTCCAGTCAGTAACTCACCCCCGGTTATCTGTTATTCTATATATAAAACACCCCTGATCCCCTCGATTAGATTCCAGTCTGTAACTCACCCCCGGGTATCTGTTATTCTATATATAAACCACCCCGAACCCATCGATTAGATTCCAGTCTGGAACTCACACCCGGGTATCAGTTATTCTATATATAAACCACCCCAAACCCCTCGATTAGATTCCAGTCTGTAACGCAACCTCGGGTATCTGTTATTCTATATATAAACCCCCCTCATCCCCTCGATTAGATTCCAGTCTGTAACTCACTCCCGGGTATCTGTTATTCTATATATAAACCACCCCGAACCCCTCGATTAGATTCCAGTCTGTAACGCTCTCCCGGGTATCTGTTATTCTATATATAAACCACCCCGAACCCCTTGAGTAGATTCCAGTCTGTAACTCACTCCCAGGTATCTGTTATTCTACAAATAAACCACCCCAAAACCCTTGATTACATTCCAGTCTGTAACTCACACCCGGGTATATGTTATTCTTTATATAAACAACCCCGAACCCATCGATTAGATTCCAGTCTGTAACTCACTCCCGGGTATCTATTATTCAATGTATAAACCACCCTGATCCGCTCAATTAGTTTCCAGTTGGTAACTGACTCCCAGGTATATGTTATTCTATATATAATCCACCCCGAACCCCTTGAGTGGTTTCCAGTCATTAACGCACCCCCGGGTATCTGTTATTCTACAAATAAACCACCCCGAGACCCTCACTCAGATTCCAGTCTGTAACTCACATCCGGGTATATGTTATTCAATATATAAACCACCCCGATCCCCTCAATTAGATTCCAGTCTGTAAGAAACTCCCGGGTATCTGTTATTCGATATATATAAACCCCCCTGAGCCCCACAATTAGATTCCAGTCTGTAACTCACTCCCGGGCATCTGTTATTCTATATATAAACTCCCTGAACCCCTTGATTAGATTCCAGTTTGTAACTCACCCTTAGGTATCTGTTATTCTATATATAAACCACCCCGAACCCCTTGATAGATTCCAGTCTGTAACTCACTCCCGGGTATCTGTTATTCTATATATAAACCACCCCGAACCCCTTGATTAGATTCCAGTCTGTAACTCACTTCCGGGTATCTGTTATTCGATATATATAAACCGCACTGATCCACTCGATTAGATTCCAGTATGTAACTCACTCCCGGGTATCTGTTATTCTATTTCTAAACCACCCCGAACCCCTTGATTAGATTCCAGTCTGTAACTCACTCCCGGGTATCTTTTATTCTATATATAAACCACCCCGAACCCCTCGATTAGATTCCAGTCTGTAACTCACTCCCGGGTATCTGTTATTGTACATATAAACCACCCCGAACCCCTTGATTAGACTCCAGTCTGTAACTCACTTCCGGGTATCTGTTATTCTATATATATAAACACCCCTGATCCACTCGATTAGATTCCAGTATGTAACTCACTCCCGGTTATCTGTTATTCTATATATAAACCACACCTAACCCATTGATTAGATTCCAGTCTGTAACTCACTTCCGGGTATCTGTTATTCTATATATATAAACCCCACTGATCCACTCGATTAGATTCCAGTATGTAACTCACTCCCGGGTATCTGTTATTCAATGTATAAACCACCCCAAACCCCTTGATTAGATTCCAGTCTGTAACTCACTCCCGGGTATCTGTTATTCTATATATACACCACCCCGAACCCCTCGATTAGATTCCCGTCTGTAACTCACTCCCGGGTATCTGTTATTGTATATATAAACCACCCCGAACCCCTTGATTAGATTCCAGTCTGTAACTCACTTCCGGTTATCTGTTATTCTATATATGTATAAACCCCCCTGATCCACTCGATTAGATTCCAGTATGTAACTCACTACCAGGTATCTGTTATTCTATATATATATAAACCCCCCTGATCCACTCGATTATATTCCAGTCTGTAACTCACTCCCGGTTTTCTGTTATGTGTTATAATACATATAAACTACCTCGAACTCCTTGTTAGATTCCAGTCTGTAACTCACTCCTGGGTATCTGTTATTCTATATATAAACCACCCTTGATCACCTCGTTTAGATTCCAGTATGTAACTCCCTCTCGGGTGTCTGTTATTCTATATATAAACCACCCCGAAACCCTCGATTAGATTCCAGTCTGTAACTCACCCCCGGTTATCTGTTATTCTGTTTATAAACCACCCCGAACGCCTCGATTAGATTCCAGTCTGTAACTCACTCCTGGGTATCTGTTATTCTATATATAAACCACCCCGAACCCCTTGATTAGATTCCAGTCTGTAACTCACACCCGGGTATCTGTTATTCTATTTATAAACCACCCCGAACCCCTCGATTAGATTCCAGTCTGTATCTCACCCCCAGATATCTGTTATTCTATATATAAACCACCTCGAACCCCTCGATTAGATTCCAGTCTGTAACTCACTCCCGGGTATCTGTTATTCTATATATAAACCACCCCGAACCCCTCGATTAGATTCCAGTCTGTAACTCACTTCCGGGTATCTGTTATTCTATATATATAAACCCCCCTGATCCCCTCGATTAGATTCCAGTATGTAACTCACCCCCGGGTATCTGTTACTCTATATATAAACCATCTCGAACCCCTTGATTAGATTGCAGTCTGGAACTCACTCCCGGGTATCTGTTATTCTATATATAAACCACCCCGAACCCCTTGATTAGATTCCAGTCTGTAACTCACTTCCGGGTATCTGTTATTCGATATATATAAACCGCACTGATCCACTCGATTAGATTCCAGTATGTAACTCACTCCCGGGTATCTGTTATTCTATTTCTAAACCACCCCGAACCCCTTGATTAGATTCCAGTCTGTAACTCACTCCCGGGTATCTTTTATTCTATATATAAACCACCCCGAACCCCTCGATTAGATTCCAGTCTGTAACTCACTCCCGGGTATCTGTTATTGTACATATAAACCACCCCGAACCCCTTGATTAGACTCCAGTCTGTAACTCACTTCCGGGTATCTGTTATTCTATATATATAAACACCCCTGATCCACTCGATTAGATTCCAGTATGTAACTCACTCCCGGTTATCTGTTATTCTATATATAAACCACACCTAACCCATTGATTAGATTCCAGTCTGTAACTCACTTCCGGGTATCTGTTATTCTATATATATAAACCCCACTGATCCACTCGATTAGATTCCAGTATGTAACTCACTCCCGGGTATCTGTTATTCAATGTATAAACCACCCCAAACCCCTTGATTAGATTCCAGTCTGTAACTCACTCCCGGGTATCTGTTATTCTATATATACACCACCCCGAACCCCTCGATTAGATTCCAGTCTGTAACTCACTCCCGGGTATCTGTTATTCTATATATGTATAAACCCCCCTGATCCACTCGATTAGATTCCAGTATGTAACTCACTACCAGGTATCTGTTATTCTATATATATATAAACCCCCCTGATCCACTCGATTATATTCCAGTCTGTAACTCACTCCCGGTTTTCTGTTATGTGTTATAATACATATAAACTACCTCGAACTCCTTGTTAGATTCCAGTCTGTAACTCACTCCTGGGTATCTGTTATTCTATATATAAACCACCCTTGATCACCTCGTTTAGATTCCAGTATGTAACTCCCTCTCGGGTGTCTGTTATTCTATATATAAACCACCCCGAAACCCTCGATTAGATTCCAGTCTGTAACTCACCCCCGGTTATCTGTTATTCTGTTTATAAACCACCCCGAACGCCTCGATTAGATTCCAGTCTGTAACTCACTCCTGGGTATCTGTTATTCTATATATAAACCACCCCGAACCCCTTGATTAGATTCCAGTCTGTAACTCACACCCGGGTATCTGTTATTCTATTTATAAACCACCCCGAACCCCTCGATTAGATTCCAGTCTGTATCTCACCCCCAGATATCTGTTATTCTATATATAAACCACCTCGAACCCCTCGATTAGATTCCAGTCTGTAACTCACTCCCGGGTATCTGTTATTCTATATATAAACCACCCCGAACCCCTCGATTAGATTCCAGTCTGTAACTCACTTCCGGGTATCTGTTATTCTATATATATAAACCCCCCTGATCCCCTCGATTAGATTCCAGTATGTAACTCACCCCCGGGTATCTGTTACTCTATATATAAACCATCTCGAACCCCTTGATTAGATTGCAGTCTGGAACTCACTCCCGGGTATCTGTTATTCTATATATAAACCACCCCGAACCCCTTGATTAGATTCCAGTCTGTAACTCACTTCGGGGTATCTGTTATTCTATATCTAAACCCCCCTGATCCCCCCGATTAGATTCCAGTCTGTAACTCACTCCCGGGTATCTGTTATTCTACAAATAAACCACCCCTGATCCCCTCGATTAGATTCCAGACTGTAACTCACCCCCGGGTATCTGTTATTCTACAAATAAACCACCCCGAACGCCTCAATTAGATTCCAGTCTGTAACTCACTCCCGGGTATCAGTTATTCTATATATAAACCACCCCGAACCCCTTGATTAGATTCCAGTCTGTAACTCACTCCCGGGTATCTGTTATTGTACATATAAACCACCCCGAACCCCTTGATTAGACTCCAGTCTGTAACTCACTTCCGGGTATCTGTTATTCTATATATATAAACACCCCTGATCCACTCGATTAGATTCCAGTATGTAACTCACTCCCGGACATCTGTTATTCTATATATAAGCCACAACGAACCCCTCGATTAGATTCCAGTCTGTAACTCACTCCCGGTTTTCAGTTATCTGTTATAATATATATAAACCACCCCGAACCTCTCGATTAGATGCCAGTCTGTAACTCACCCCCGGGTATCTGTTATTCTGTTTATAAACCACCCCGAACGCCTTGATTAGATTCCAGTCTGTAACTCACCCCCGGGTATCTATTATTCTATATATAAACCACCCCGAACCCCTCGATTAGATTCCAGTCTGGAACTCACACCCGGGTATCTGTTATTCTATATATAAACCACCCCGAACCCCTCGATTAGATTCCAGTCTGGAACTCACGCCCGGGTATCTGTTATTCTATATATAAACCACCCCAAACCCCTCGATTAGATTCCAGTCTGTAACTCACCCTCGGGTAACTGTTATTCTATATATAAACCACCCCGAACCCCTTGAGAAGTTTCCAGTCATTAACTCACCCCCGGGTATCTGTTATTCTATATATAAACCCCCCGAACCCATCACTTACATTCCAGTCTGTAACTCACACCCAGGTGTCTGTTATTCCATGTATAAACCACCCTGATCCCCTCAATTAGATTTCAGTCTGTATCTCACTACCGGGTATCTGTTGGTCTATATATAAACCACCCCGAACCCTTTGAGTAGATTCCAGTCTGTAACTCACCCCCGGGTATCTGTTATTCTATACATAAAGCACCCTGAAACCCTCGATTAGATTCCAGTCTGTAACTCACACCCGGGTATATGTTATTCTATATATAAACACCCCGAACCCCTCAATTAGATTCCAGTCTGTAACTCACTCCCAGGTATCTGTTATTCTATATATAAACCACCCCGAACCCTTTGAGTAGATTCCAGTCTGTAACTCACTCCCAGGTATCTGTTATTCTATAAATAAACCATCCTGAAACCCTCGATTAGATTCCAGTCTGTAACTCACACTCGGGTATATGTTATTCTATACATAAATACCCCAAAACCCCTTGATTAGATTCCAGTCTGTAACTCACTCCCAGGTATCTGTTATTCTATATATAAACTCCCTGAATCCCTTGATTAGATTCCAGTCTGTAACTCACTCTCAGGTATCTGTTATTCTATATATAAACCACCCCGAACTCCTCGATTAGATTCCAGTCAGTAACTCACCCTCGGGTATCTGTTATTCTATATATAAAACAGCACTGATCCCCTCGATTAGATTCCAGTCTGTAACTCACCCCCGGGTATCTGTTATTTTATTTATAAACCACCCCGAACGCCTTGATTAGATTCTACTCTGTAACTCACTCCCGGGTATCTGTGATTCTATATATAAAACACCCCCAACCCCTCGATTAGATTCCAGTCTGTAACTCACTCCCGGGTATCTGTTATTCTATATATAAACCACCCCAAAACCCTCGATTAGATTCCAGTCTGTAACTCACCTCCGGGTATCTGTTATTCTATATATAAACCACCCTGATTCCCTCAATTAGATTCCAGTCTGTAACTCACCCCCAGGTATCTGTTATTCTACAAATAAACCACCCCGAAACCCTCGATTAGATTCCAGTGCATAACTCACACCCGGGCATATGTTATTCTACATATAAACCCCCCAGAACCCCTTGATTAGATTCCAGTCTGTAACACACTCGCAGATTTCTGTTATTCTATATATAAACCACCCCGAACCCCTCGATTAGATTCCAGTCTGTAACTCACCCTTGGTATCTGTTATTCTATATAAAAACACCCCTGATCCCCTCGATTAGATTCCAGTTTGTAACTCACCCCCAGGTATCTGTTCTTCTATATATAAACCACCCAAACCCCTCTATTAGATTCCAGTCTGTAACTCAATCCTGGTTATCTGTTATTATATATATAAACCACCCCGAACCCCTCGATCAGATTCCAGTCTGTAACTCACCCCCGGGTATCTGTTATTCGATATATAAACCACCCCGAACCCCTTGATTAGATTCCAAACCGTAACTCACTCCCGGGTATCTGTTATTCAATGTATAAACCACCCTGATCCCCTCAATTAGTTTCCAGTCTGTATCTCACTCCCGGGTATCTGTTAGTCTATATATGAACCACCCCGAACCCCTTGAGTAGATTCCAGTCTGTAACTCACCCCCGGGTATCTGTTATTCTATACATAAAGCACCCCGAAACCCTCGATGAGATTCCAGTCTGTAACTCACACCCGGGTATATGTTATTCTATATATAAACCCCCCGAACCCCTCAATTAGATTCCAGTCTGTAACTCACTCCCAGGTATCTGTTATTCTATATATAAACCCCTCAAACCCCTTGATTAGATTCCAGTCGGTAACTCACTCCCGGGTATCTATTATTCAATGTATAAACCACCCTGATCCGCTCAATTAGTTTTCAGTTTGTAACTGACTCCCGGATGTATGTTATTCTACATATAAACCACCACAAACCCCTTGACTAGTTTCCAGTCATTAACTCACCCCCGGGTATCTGTTATTCTATATATAAACCCCCCGAACCCATCACTTAGATTCCAGTCTGTAACTCACACCCAGGTGTCTGTTATTCTATGTATAAACAACCCTGATCCCCTCAATTAGATTTCAGACTGTAACTCACTCCCGGGTATGTTATTCTACAAATAAACCACCCCGAAACCCTCGATTAGATTCCAGTCTGTAACTCACACCCGGGTATATGTTATTCTATATATAAAACCCCCGAACCCCTCAATTAGATTCCAGTCGGTATCTCACTCCCGGGTATCTGTTATTCTATATATAAACCACCCCGAACACGTCAATTAGATTCCAGTCTGTAACTCACTCCCGGGTATCTGTTATTCTATATATAAACTCCCTGAACCCCTTGATTAGATTCCAGTCTGTAACTCACCCTCAGGTATCTGTTATTCTATATATAAACTCCCTGAACCCCTTGATTAGATTCCAGTCTGTAACTCACCCTCAGGTATCTGTTCTTCTATATATAAACCCCCCAGAACCCCTCGATTAGATTCCAGTCTGTAACTCACCCTCGGGTATCTGTTATTCTATATATAAACCCCCTCAAACCCCTTGATTAGATTCCAGTCTGTAACTCACTCCCGAGTATCTGTTATTCTATATATAAACCACCCCGAATCCCTCGATTAGATTCCAGTCTGTAACTCACTCCCGGTTATCTGTTATTCTATATATAAACCACACCTAACCCATTGATTAGATTCCAGTCTGTAACTCACTTCCGGGTATCTGTTATTCTATATATATAAACCCCACTGATCCACTCGATTAGATTCCAGTATGTAACTCACTCCCGGGTATCTGTTATTCAATGTATAAACCACCCCAAACCCCTTGATTAGATTCCAGTATGTAACTCACTACCAGGTATCTGTTATTCTATATATATATAAACCCCCCTGATCCACTCGATTATATTCCAGTCTGTAACTCACTCCCGGTTTTCTGTTATGTGTTATAATACATATAAACTACCTCGAACTCCTTGTTAGATTCCAGTCTGTAACTCACTCCTGGGTATCTGTTATTCTATATATAAACCACCCTTGATCACCTCGTTTAGATTCCAGTATGTAACTCCCTCTCGGGTGTCTGTTATTCTATATATAAACCACCCCGAAACCCTCGATTAGATTCCAGTCTGTAACTCACCCCCGGTTATCTGTTATTCTGTTTATAAACCACCCCGAACGCCTTGATTAGATTCCAGTCTGTAACTCACTCCTGGGTATCTGTTATTCTATATATAAACCACCCCGAACCCCTCGATTAGATTCCAGTCTGTATCTCACCCCCAGATATCTGTGTTTCTATATATAAACCACCTCGAACCCCTCGATTAGATTCCAGTCTGTAACTCACTCCCGGGTATCTGTTATTCTATATATAAACCACCCCGAACCCCTCGATTAGATTCCAGTCTGTAACTCACTTCCGGGTATCTGTTATTCTATATATATAAACCCCCCTGATCCCCTCGATTAGATTCCAGTATGTAACTCACCCCCGGGTATCTGTTACTCTATATATAAACCATCTCGAACCCCTTGATTAGATTGCAGTCTGGAACTCACTCCCGGGTATCTGTTATTCTATATATAAACCACCCCGAACCCCTTGATTAGATTCCAGTCTGTAACTCACTTCGGGGTATCTGTTATTCTATATCTAAACCCCCCTGATCCCCCCGATTAGATTCCAGTCTGTAACTCACTCCCGGGTATCTGTTATTCTACAAATAAACCACCCCTGATCCCCTCGATTAGATTCCAGACTGTAATTCACCCCCGGGTATCTGTTATTCTACAAATAAACCACACCGAACGCCTCAATTAGATTCCAGTCTGTAACTCACTCCCGGGTATCTGTTATTCTATATATAAACCACCCCGAATCCCTTGATTAGATTCCAGTCTGTAACTCACTCCCGGGTATCTGTTATTCTATATATAAACCCCCCTGATCCCCTCGATTACATTCCAGTCTGTAACTCACTCCCGGGTATCTGTTATACTATATATAAACCACCCCGAACCCCTCAATTAGATTCCAGTCTGTACTCACTTCCAGGTATCTGTTATTCTATATATAAACCACCCTGAACCCCTCGATTAGATTCCGGTCTGTAACTCACATCGGGTATCTGTTATTCTATATATAAATACCTTTAACTTCAATGGTAGGCAAACTTCTAAAAACATTAATTCAGGGCAAAATTAATAGCGACATTCGGAAAATGCAGGTTAAGGACAGCCACATGAATTTTTTAACAGAAAATTGTATTTAACTAACTCACTGAAGTTCTTTGAAGGGGTAACAGAGGGGAATGATATGAAAATATGAACTGGGAGCAGGAGTAGGCCATTCAGCCCCTCGAGCCTGGTCTGCCATTTAATAAGATCATACCTGATCTAACAGTAATCTCAAATCTGCATCCCACATACTCCTGATAACCTATCACCCCACTTGCTTACCAAGAATCTATCCACCTCTGACTTAAAAATATTCAAAAACTCTGCTTCCACCACCATTTTTAAAATTTGTTCATGGGATGCGGGCATCACTGGCTAGGCCAGCATTTATTGCCCATCCCTAACTGCCCTTGTTCAGGGTGCATTTTAAGAGCCAGCCACATTGCTGTGGGTCTGGAGTCACGTGTAGGCCTGACCGGGTAAGGACAGCAGGTTTCCTTCCCTAAAGCACATTAGTTAACCTGATGGGTTTTTACAGCAATCAGCAATGGTCATCAACACACTTTCAATTCCAGGTTTTTACTGAATTTAAATTTCACCACCTACCCTGGTGGGATTCGAACCCGGATCCCCAGAGCATCACCTTGGGCCTCTAGAATACCAGTTCAGTGACAATACCACTACGCCATTTTTGAGGGAGCTCCAAGACTCATGGTCCTCTGAAAGAAAAAAATTCTCCTCATCTCTGTTTTAAATGAGCAACCCCTTATTTTTAAAAAGTGCCCGTTTCTCACAAGAGGGAACATCTTTTCCACATCCACCCTGTCAAGACCCCTCAGGATCTTATATATTTCAATCAAATCACCTTTTACTCTTCTAAACTCCAGCAGGTACAAGCCTAGTCTGTCCAGCCTTTCCTTGTAAGGCAACCTGTCCATTCCAGGTATTAGTCTGGTAAACCTTCTCTGAATTGCTTCCAACGCATTTACATCCTACCTCAAATAAGGAGACCAGTACTGTACACAGACTCCCGATGTGGTCTCACTAGTATTCTGTACAACTGAAGCATAACCTCACTACTCTTGCATTCAATTCCTTTTGCAATAAATGATAGCATTCTATTAGCTTTCCTCATTACCTGCTGTAACTGCATACTAACCTTTTGTGATTCATGCACTAGGACACCCAGATCCCTCTGAATCTCAGAGCTCTGCAATCTCTCACCTTTTAGATAATAAGTTTCTCTTTTATTCTTCCTGCCAAAATGGACAATTTCACATTTTCCCACATTATACTCCATTTACCAGACCTTTGCCCACTTAACCGCTCTGTATCCCTTGTAATCTCCTTATGTCCTCTTCACAACTTACTATCCTACCTGTCTTTGTGTCATCAGCAAATTTAACAACCATCCCATCAGTCCCTTCATCCAAATCATTTATATAAGTTGTAAAGAGTGAGGCCCCAGCACTGATTCCTTTGGCACACCACTCATTACATCCTGCCAACCAAGAAATTACCCATTTATGCCTACTCTCTGCTTCCTGTTAGCTAGCCAATCTTCTATCCATGCCAATATGTTATCCCCTACACCATGAGCTTTAATTTTCCACAATAATCTTTGATGTGACACCTCATCAAATACCTTCTGTAAAATTAAGTATTTATGTTCTCAAGGTTTTACATTAAACTAAATGAAACATTTTATTAATTTACACAGGTTAAATTATATATATACATGGCTTCAGATTACTGCTATCATAACTTTTAACAAATTCCTAAACTAACCTCCATTAAGGCAACAGCAACCCATAGACTTAACCAAACACCAGGCAAAGCATTTGCACCTTATGAATTTAAAATGAGGCTCTTTTCACTTTGGTTCCTGTGGAGACAGTAGGAGGCTTATGATCTCACATTGCCTCTGCCCTGCACACACAACACTGCTGAAGTTATACCTACCACTGCCTATTGAATGTAAATTCTCATTGTATCACCAGGCCTCTTTTAACATTCATGGGATATGGGCATCACTGGCAAGGCCAGCATTTGTTGCCCATAAGACCATAAGACATAGGAGCAGAAATTAGGCCATTCGGCCCATCGAGTCTGCTCCACCATTCAATCATGGCTGATAAGTTTCTCAACCCCATTCTCCCGCCTTCTCCCTGTAACCTTTGATCCCCTTACCAATCAAGAACCTGTCTATCTCGGTCTTAAATACACTCAATGACCTGGTCTCCACAGCCTTCTGTGGCAATGAATTCCATAGATTCACCACTCTCTGGCTAAAGAAGTTTCTCCTCATCTCTGTTCTAAAAGGTCTTCCCTTTACTCTGAGGCTGTGCCCTCGGGTCCTAGTCTCTCCTACTAATGGAAACATCTTCCCCACGTCCACTCTATCCCGGCCTTTCAGTATTCTGTAAGTTTCAATCAGATCCCCCCTCATCCTTCTAAACTCCATCAAGTATAGATCCAGAGTCCTCAAACGTTCCTCATATGTTAAGCCTTTCATTCCTGGGATCGTTCTCGTGAACCTCCTCTGGACCCTCTCCAGTACCAGCACATCCTTCCTGAGATACGGGGCCCAAAATTGCTCACAATAGGTATTCCCATCCTATTCATGTATTTGTCAAGCTGCCTCTTAAACACCACTATCGTACCTGCTTCCACCACCTCCTCTGGCAGCGAATTCCAGACACTCACTACCCTCTGTGTAAAAAACTTGCCCCGCACATCTACTGTAAAGTTTTCTCCTCTCACCTTAAATCGATGTCCCCTAGTAATTGACTCTTTCACCCTGAGAAAAAGCTTCTGACCATCTACTCTGTCCATGCCACTCATCATTTTATAAACTTCTATCAAGTCTCCCCTCAATCTCCGTCGCTCTAGTGAGAACAATCCGAGTTTCTCCAACCTCTCCTCATAGCTAATAACCTCCAGACCAGGCAGCCTCCTGGTAAACCTCCTCTGCACCCTCTCCAATGCCTCCATATCCTTCTGGTAATGTGGCGACCAGAATTGCACGCAATATTCCAAGTGTGGCCTAACCAAGGTTCTATACAGCTGCAGCATGACTTCCCAGCTTTTATACTCAATACCCCTGCCAATGAAGGCAAGCATGCCATATGCCTTCCTGACTACCTTATCCACCTGCGTTGCCACTTTCAGTGACCTGTGGACCTGTACACCCAGATCCCTCTGCCCATCAATGCACTTAAGGCTTCTGCCATTTACTGTATAATTCCTGCCTGTATTAGACCTTCCAAAATTCATTACCTCGCATTTCTCCAGATTAACCTCCATCTGCCATTTCTCCGCCCAAGTCTCCAACCGATCTATATCCTGTTGTATCCTTTGACAATCCTCTTCACTATCTGCAATTCCTCCAACCTGAGTGTCGTTTGCAAACTTATTAATTAGCCCAGTTACATTTTCCTCCAAATCATTTATGTATACTACAAACATTGAGAAACATAGATATTTCTGAAGATTGGGAGGTTGGAGGAGATTACAGAGATATGGAGGGGTTTGAAAACAAAGATCAGAATTTTAAACTTGAGATATTTATAACAAGGAGTCAGTGTTGGTGATAGGGGAATGAGGGTGTGGTGCAGCATTTTGGAGGGTAGTACACTGGAGGTCAGCCAGGAATGTGTTGGAATAGTCAATTGTGAGGTAACATAGGTGTGGATGAGGGGTGCAGCAACAGATGAACTCAGGCAAGGGTCAAAGTAAGGTGATCCCTCTGGAGGTCAAAACGGGTGATCTTACTGTTTGTGGATATGTGGAAGAAAACTCACCTCAGGGTTAAATATGACACAGGGAGGGGGGATGGAGATGGTAGCTTGGGAATGGACTTTGGAGTGGAGGTCAGAAACAATGACGTCCTCTTCCCAATACTTAATTGGTGGAAAATGTCTGCTCATCCAGTACTGGATGTCGGATAAACAGTCTGATAATTTAGTGACAGTGAAGGAGTCGAGAGAGCTGGTGGTGAGGGAGAGCTGGATGTTGCCAGTGGACATGTGAAAATCAATGGTGTCTCCGCAGAGGAGCAGGTAGATAAGAATTATGAAGGGGCCCAAGAGGTTTCTTGGGGAACACCAGAGGTAACAGTGGACGGAAAGAGAAAAGCCATTGCAAGTGATTGTCTGGCTACAATTTGATCAATAAGACTGGAACCAGGTGAGAGTAGTCCCAACTGGACCCCAGTCGGGGGGTGTTAGAGGAGGACGGTGTGGTCAAACTGTGTCAAAGGCTGCAGACAGGTCGAGAACGACGAAGAGGGAAAGTCTACCTTTGTCACAGTCACATAAA